>JASAND010027224.1:0-16944 GCA_030248195.1 Trissonchulus latispiculum
AAAGTCAATGTCAGTAAGGTTAGTAATCCTACCAAACTTGCAATATATGTCTAAACTTTGCAGCATTCTTGTGCTAGGTTTCATAAAATACCTTGCATACCTCAATACCTCTATCTTTCATACCCTTGTTCATTAATTATTGAACAAAAGTTGTATTGTCCTTTTCTTTTAACCTCTAGCCTATTCCCAATTATCACGTAATTGTTGTCACACACAGATTTTCCGAGTCACCTTTAATTATTATTAACTAATTAGTTAACCTATAATTATCAACAGGTGACCGAAGTTAGTTCATTATTATTTTATTACACTAGCACCATAATTAACCCAATAGGTGTCACCAATCTTACGTAGACATAAAATTAGAATCACCCATTTTCAGCCAATTTTCATAGTTAACTTTAATAAATTATTGCTAACTAATTAGTTAACTACTAAACAAAATTAGTTGACCGAAGTTAGTTTATTGTTTGCTCTTTAATTTGACACCAAAATTAGTGTGATAAGTGTTGCCAATATTACGTAATTGGAGACATAAAATTTTCATTTTCAACCCTTGTTTACGTCTTTAATTTCAACGAGACAGGTGCAATCAAACTAGATAAGGCGAATTGGTAAGCGTTGGGAGACAGGTTAAAGTCCTATGCTAAAGATATGAGCCTGCTAGAAGGCTACTAGCAGTGAGAATAATTTTAAAACAAGCAGGCTGCTAATAGGGAGAAAGACTTTTGACAGCTTTGAGTCCTCAGTATGTTATTCATATGAGCCTGCGAGAAGGCTGCTAATAGGGAGAGAAAAATTTTAAAACAAGCAGGTAGCTAGCAGGGAGGAAAGTAGTGACAGCTTTGAGTCCTCAGTATGCTATTCCTATGAGCCTGCCAGAAGGCTGCTAATAGGGAGAGAAAGACTTTTGACAGGTTTGAGTCCTCAGTGTGTTATTCCTATGAGCCTGCTAGAAGTCAAGCAAGAGAGAAATTTTTGAAGCTATCAGGCTGCTAATAGGGAGAGAAAGAATTTTGACAGGTTTGAGTCCTCAGTGTGTTATTCATATGAGCCCGCTAGTAGGGAAAGAAAGACTTTTAAAGCAAGCAGGCAGCTAGTAGGGAGAAAGACTTTTGACAGGTTTGAGTCCTCAGTATGCTAAGGATATGAGCCTGCTAGAAGGGAGAGAAAAATTTTTAAAGCAAGCAGGCAGCTAGCAGGGAGAAAGACTTTTGACAGCTTTGAGTCCTCAGTATGTTATTCCTATGAGCCTGCAGAAAGGCACTAACAGGAGACTCATGTCATCTGAAGTACGTAACTACAAATCTTGGATTCCTTAAGTGTTTGTTAGATGTCTTCCTTTTCAAGGTTAATACAAAGGTCCAGATGAAGAAATTCAATAGGAGACAATAAATGGAAAATTTTAGTTGATAAGGGAAGAAAATTTTGCAATAATATTTTTGATCTATACGATGCTGAGATAGATAGGTAAGAATTTATTGGCAAACATTCAGGTAAATAAAAAAGTTTGAAAAATGTTTGAAAATGTTACTTAATTAATTTACGTATTTAATTAGACAAATAATTAATAAACACTAATTAGACAGGTAAACAAACTATAGTCTAGCTAACTACAGAAATACATAGGCACTAGACAAATACGTAGGTAAAGTTACATATGTAGACAATATAGTCCAATAACACTGTGTTAAAAATTTAGTACAATGTTACAAAGCTTATCTAAGCTAAAGGCAAAATTGGCCAATAATGACCTTGAAAGACATCTGCACCCGATGATTAATGACCTTACCTGTATGATTAATGACCCAAAGTGAATCCAAAGATACACCTGTACAAACTGGTCCCATTTGTCCTCTCCTATACTACTTAGGATTTAAGGCTAGTTAGAATTTCAAGGTCATAGTTGTTACAATCCTTAGGCAGTAAAAAGCTATTTCAATTTAAGGCTAAGGGTATAGAATTCATTATAGCTACTAGTGTGTAAAAGCGCAAAACCAGTAGAAGCCAGAACTATTAGCTAAGTGCGCTGGAACCTGGGTTTTTATACTACTCTTGTTGTCTGCTGCAGGGACCTAAATACGATACCGTCCTGTAAGGAAAGCAGGCATAGGAAAGACTAATAAGCCTGATATGGGAGTTCAGTTGATGGCCCTGTGGTGTAGCGGTAAGCACGTCTGATCTGCAAGCGGAAGGGCCGTGGTTCGAACGCCGGCCGGGCTAGTTCTTCACTTTCAGTCCTGAATGAAAAGCTGAACCTTACTCTCCCCTCTCTTCTCTCTCTCCTAGGTCCTGGTTTCGTGGGCACTGAATGGATGCCTGACGCTTCCTGTCGGGCTTGTCCTCGATTTCCTCTTGGTCCGCCAGCCCTGATAGAAGCGCTACAGTGCAAACTGAGAATAGGACGATTCAGGTAGTCGGGAGAGCAGTACATTAAAATGGAGTCGGGAATTCTTGCATTCGCATTGTTTTTGCCTAGAAATCTAGCATTTGTTGGTATGCGTTTTTCAGAACACAGTCGCTGCTGCGAGATATCACAGGCTCCATGCTCTTTTCCCTAAGCAAAGATCAGCTGCTACGATTTTGTGGCGAGGAAGGGCACCGACTGTACAGCAATATTCTGATCCTGAAGGAACCAGTAAGCAAAACTTTTTCAGTGCGTTGCAGAGAATTGTACTGTGATTGCACGAAATACATAAAATTAGAAAATGAAGCTCTAGTGATTTAAAGTATGAACACATTCGAATCTTTGGTTATTTTAATATTTTAATTAGTTAATTTAAATTAATAGTTAATATTTTTAAAAGAAAATCTTCACCTGCAAAAATCATTACTTTAAAATTTGTTGGTAAGCTTTTTATTGTAGACTCATTCCTGTGACTCAGAACTGGAAGCCGTGCTGAAACTACAAAAGAGGAAAACCGCTGATAGCGAAGAGGCAGTTCCCACAAGACTGAATAATACCATCTTTTCAAACCAGTCGCAGCGTATTTCTATTCAAAAGTTTTAGGTAGATCACAGGTTTTAGATGAGATTTACTTCTTATAGTAACGAATAGATAGAAGGCTGCTGGCATTTATATATACGTTGATTTCTTTACTTGCTAGCAACTACCAAATAGTACCAAATGCTCTTCACATTTCTAGAATGCTCGCATTGTAGTTGTATTTTAGGGCACCAAGAGTTACTGCAAGCAAGCTACAGCTACAGCTCCTTAGAACCTGCTTTTTCCATTTGACTAGCGATCTTTGGCTTCATTTGTCTACATTACTTGCCATCGCTGTACTGTACATCTGTAATGTTAATATTTATTCTAAAAACGCTAGATAGTACATGCTGTTGTATAATAAACATTCAAAACGGGCCACAGCAGTCTAGTTCTTGTCTTCAGTTGCAATCGATCTGTTTAGGAATAGATTGTAACAACTTCTTGACCCGAACCCTGAACCAAGACCACCCTTTGAAGTCCTTCGGTTAGCGCCTCCACAAATTCCATATCTGAAATGGGAAACTATTTACAGCAAAATATCTTAGGTTTAACTAAAAACCAACAGTGCATATGCATGAATAGACGAGAGTAGTATGTCCTGGGGTTGGTTCAGGTTCATCCCTGAAAATAATAACCAATCAAAACGGTGGTGCGCACGCAGTTCTCAGTCTATTTATTAAAGTTAAAACTTTACTCGAAATTAACGCACGTGTACATGACTTAAACTAGACTCAATCAAAGTCGTAGAACGGTTCTCTGGAAGGCAAAACCTGTTCTCGCCTTCGCGACAAACCGAAAAGAAAATGTCTATTGCTTAAAGAAACAAGGAAAACGCCTGCCTGCAGTCCCCCAGGCATAGTCTTAGTCCGAACAGGAGAGAGCCAATGGGCGCGGTTCGTTTCATCCTTACTCAGTTTAATGGAGGGTCAGCAATATAGTAATACAGTCCTCCTGATTAAGATTCGACAGTCGTAGTGAGCCCCTGATTAGACTAGTAAGCCATCTTACACAAAAGTTTTTGAAATCAGCTTACAGTGTTCTTCTCCGCCAGATCGCGGCGCGGGTGGCAAATTGACGATCACGAGTTGAGCATTGGTGGATCTCTTTTTCATCACTTCGTTCATGTTGACTGCTGTATGCATTTTACGAACGTTGTACTGATTTCTATATGAAAGGATGAAAATTATTGGAGCACATTTTCCTGTGTTGACACAGATATTACATAATAACAATTCATCGAACGTGAGATTGTTGCCTTTATTTCTGCTAAAAGGCTTGTTGTGACTTTACCTTTACACAGTTTATGATTAAGTAAAACTCATAAAACAATCAAATTGCTGCCACCCTTGGGAAGCTTCTGAAGAGTTATGCAACATGAATAGCTGTTTATGACGATTTCTTCAACGATTTTGGTCAGCATCCTGTCAAAAAATGCTTTTTCATTGATTGCGTTTTTCTACCGGTCTTTTAAACATTTTCAGTGTTGATATACTCACGCTTTCAGTGGCTGCGATGCCTCCTCGATTTGAGATTGACTCTCTCTAGCGCCAGATGTTTTCCGCAGATCAACAGACGTGAAGGAATCTCCAGCCGTTTTTTGAGCGTCACCAGGAACAGTGAGAGTGTTGGAGGAGGCTACTGCTTCTGGCAACGTTTCTGGCACATCCGGCGGAGCGAAGGCAGTCGAGGGTTTGCTCTCAACGTTGGCACTGAACGCTCGAGATCGTTTATGGTGAATGTCCACGATGGATTGAATCTGAAATCAAAATCGCAACGTAATTGGTGGAACCAGCCCGGTTAGCTCAGCGGTTAAGCGATCTCCATAAATACAACATAAAACAACTTCAGTCCGTATCATTGACTCTTTCTTGGCTCATTGGTTGGGCATAGTTGCGTTAAGCAAAACGTCGCTGGTTGGAGTTTAGCCGACCTTTCAGTTGAACAGTTTTCTTTCTTTCATCCAGTGTAGGCATGTAGAGAGTGCAATTCCTGGAAATTCCAGACCCATTTTCAAATTACAAATTCAAATCACCGCGTGACAGCATGCTAAGTGTCGGAAAATGGATAGTTGGAAATAAATAACCAAAATTTCTAAACGTATAAACAAGAGTACATAATATAAGAGTGTGCCACTAGGCACACTCTCTGTTATCAGAGCGAAAACTATGCTCTGCTCGCTAACGGCCCCTCTCGCAAATTAGACCCTTCACTTCAAAGACTTTTGAGCGCTATGTCTGTGTTCTAAAGCTCGAAGCAGGCACAAAATTCGCGCACGCGCTGCTCGTGTTTTCGAGCTTAAGCGCATAAACAGAGCGAGTGAGCGTACCCCCGTTTCGACTAGGTACTGATTTGCGGGGGGGGGGGGGGAGCGGGCCGTTAGCGAGCAGAGCATAGTTATTGCTCTGATAACATAGAGTGTGCCTGGTGGCACTTTAATATTATGTACTCTTGGTATAAAATAATCTCGCTATGCAGCAAAAACTAAAATTTGACCACGTTACATCACTAAATTTTCTTTCAGGTCTTTCTTTCAGTTTTAGTTTCTTTAGAATCCGCGTCCTTTCCTCCATTCTCAGGGTGCGCTGATAGGTATAGTCTGAGATATCGTGGTTTATCTGAAATAGAAGACAATGGAAATAAAAAAGTGAAACAAGAAATAGACATTCAAAAATCCAAAACTAACTCAGTTTGTCCGATAGGCCTCAAAACAGTAAGCAGAAAAGAGTTACACTGCAAGTACACCACAACAAAGGTTATTATAATATTTTGCAATGGAACACTTGATGCACACCATTTCAATGACTTCAATGGTAGCATTGATTCGCAACTGGTAAAGGAAATTGTTCAAGTCTTCCTTGATTTTGTTGGTATCATCGTCCGTCTGAGCCACAGTAAACAGTCGAAGTTTACAGTTCCTCCAGACTTTATTCTGTTTCAGCAGAAATGGCAGAAGCAGAAGCAGACCTCCATCGTGGACAATCCACCACACATCAATCGAGCCCGACACTGCCTTAAATTTGTTAATGTAGCTAATAAAGGCTGGAAGCAATAAGAAAGAATTTTACAATTTTATTAAAGTAGCAATCGGACAAATGGCAAGTTTTGTTATGAAAATAGTTGAGTTTTTTTTTATTTTTTGTTCTTTTTTTTTGATTCTTAACAAGTCAACCTTCAAACAATTAATTGATTAATAATTAATAATAACAATAACCTCCCTATCCAGCAGTCATTTAGGTAAAGTCTAATAGTCTAAGCTGGAGAGAATCCTTTTCGATAGTCATATTGTTGCAAACTATTAAACATCTGTAAATGCACATGTAGTGATGTGAAAATATAAAATATAGCTATTTTTAAAACTGCTTAAGATTCGTCCCTATATTATATCGAGTAAAGATTAGTTTAATTTTGCTTCGCACTTCACTGGTGGCAGTGGCGGGATAATCTCCGGGATTAAATTGACCCCTTTGTAGAGTAGAACACCGACCGAACACTACTGAAGTCCCAGTCTTGGACCGTCAGTCGACCACAAAGTGATGTTGACCACTTTTGGGAGAATTTATGAGCTTGTATGATTCAAATGCGGTGTTACCACCGGGCAGTTCTTCCGTGGCAGCGCCGAACACTTGTATCGGAGCTGAATTGAATCGATGGATTTTTTCATTGACTTTGACCTCCAGTATTGTAGCATTCCCTTGTACATTGTCCCATCCAACGTTCCACGAATTTTTGCTCCCATTTTCATGCCAATAAAGATACAGCAGAAGCTCCACAGCATCATTACCAGCCAAAAAATACATATCACCAGATACAGTTTCAAACCGGCTGCGCATTTGCACTCCGGTTGGAGCAATAACACGGCAATGACCAAAACTCCAAATGGCCAAATGGCCAAATGCAGAGATAGGTTGACAAAATTTGCAACAAAGGTAGAATCAAGATCCAGTTGTTTTTTGGCTGAAAGTCTTGAACAGTTCAGTGGCTTCCCATTTCAGAGTTATCACCAAGCAGAGGAAAATGAAAATTGGAATTAGGGAAATCAGAATACGGAGAATTGCCTGTGCCAGCTGGCCGCGTCTTAGAAATTTTCGATTCCCATAGGAACAGTAGCAGCCACAACGAAGCATCACGCTTGCCTGATTGTTGGCCTCTTCTACCGATACGCTACGCTTCTACGCTACCTGAAAGACTACTACAATAGGAGGGTTTGGGGTGTACCTTTCCAACCAAAGGACAAAGGTTGGATTTATACTCCGAAGGGTATACCAAACGGAAGTTTCGTGTATTTTTGGGATGGTCCTTGCGTGGTTCAGGAAAGAAAGACCATCCGACGCAACGTATCGAATAACGCCGCCTGGAAAGTCACTCACTACCTAAAGTTGTCCACTTCAACCGCTTACGACCTTACTACACCCGAAGACAACACAAAGATTAGATGTCGTGGAAGGAATAAAGAGACCAACTAGTACGACAAAGACGACTGTGTAACAACTATGGTCCCAAGAAAGTCCATTACAAGGAAAGAACTGACCCGGGTGAGGAAGGTTATCTCGCTGGGTACAAACAATTTGTCCCTGGATCGTACAGATGCGTTCGGCAGAGTCCCCAGGCGCCTGGTTGTCGCCATCCTCAAAGAAATTGGGAGCCTCCACTGAGATATGACGCTCAAAACGATGTATTCTACAGAAGTATATGTATATGTATGTACGATGTATATGTATATGTATATGTATAGTATATATATGTACGATGTATATGTATATGTATATGTATATGTATATGTATATGTATATGTATATGTATATGTATATGTATATGTATATGTATATGTATATGTATATGTATAGTATAGGTACGATGTATTCTTTTAAAAAGGGGAGGCATGTAGTGATGCGAAAATATAAAATTTAGCTATTTTTAAAACTGCTTATGATTCGTCCCTATATTATATCCGTGTGCGAGTAAAGAAATTGTATAGTTTTGCTTCGCACTTCAGCAAACATTTTCGCCTTCACCTCTCATGATAATGTTTATACTGCTATCTATCATGTACTCTTGGTTATGCTTAAGGTGCTGGTTTCCTTTCGGGTATTTTTGACTCCTACGGCTTTAATCCTTTACGCAAAGGGCTAAAACTTACGAAATAACCTATTTCCGTGCTCTTTAACATTTTAGGACCAGTCCCGTATTCTTAGGCCAAACGATAAGAAAGTTTTGGTTTTTGGCCTTGAGCTCCCAGTAGGTAGTCAAGACACGGGATTGGTTGGGATGGCTGGAAAGAGGACTCGAAAATGAACATTTTTGCTCTTACAACCTCTGAGCTATCTCCAGTGGTTAAGTCAGTATAATCAAAAAACTGTTTTTTGGGTCAAAAAATGGCCATTTTCGAGGAAATCAGTTTTTTTCAAAATTACTGCCACATGTTAAGGACAAAATTGGCTTAGTTATACTCAATCGATACATCGTCCAAATGCACATTTTATGAATGCCTATTAGCCGGACTTTATTGCTTTCAGCTAGAGATTTGGTCGAAAACCCATTTTGGCAAAACTGCGATTATTTTGTTTCGAACATCGATTTCTCAAAAACTACTCGACGGATTCCGGAGATTTTCGGCAGAATCGAAATTCGCACTTCTGCGGAGGGACGTTTTTCTTGGTTTGGGCTAAAACTTATCGAGTAGCAAGAAAACTCAATGCGAAGTTGCGAAATTTCGTGTTACTGTACATTTGGTCGATTTTCTCGAACGTTAAGACCTCCTGAGCCAAATCCAAAAAAACGTCCCTCGGCCCATATGTCCTTCATATCGTGGCACAAAAAGAACTTTTGGCCGATTCTTCAGTTTTGAGAAATCGATGTTCAAAAACTTTTGGCCTATATTCATGCTGTTCGATGTCAGCTTGTCAGAAAATTTCTGCTATTTTTTGCTAATTTTGCCAGTTCTGTAAGCTCATGTGAATGTACAGATAATAAGCTAAAAACGATGTATAAAGCTCTTTACAACTCCTAAAATTGCGAAAGTTATAGCGTTTCAAAAAACACCACAAAAGCACTGCACAAAAGGATACCACCACCTTAAAGTAACAGTCCTCTGTTGGAGAAGAACCGGGAAAATAACCTGTTCCTTGGAATCAGGAAAGTGGGCAACATTTTTCAGTACCAAGAGGGCACAGTCCGCCGACGCAGCCGATCTCATCGTTTCTAAAATGACAGCCTGATTAGAGCTTTGGTTTTTTAAAATTTAGATTTTATTTTTGTCAACTTTACATTAACTTTTTAATTTTTCAGTGACACCGCAGTTTGTTTTGTATCACCAAGAGTACATAATACATAAGAGTGTGACAAGCGTCACACGTAACACTCTATGTTATCAGCAGCTGAGCCATGCTCTGCACGCTAACGGCCCACCCCCCCCTCCAACGGCGTACCTAGTGGACCCCCCGCAAATGAGTACCTAGTACCCAATTGCGTATGCTTACTTTTTGCAATAGGAAAGAACCCTCCCTCCCGCAAATGTGACCTATCATTCGACCCTCCCCCCCCCCCCCCGCAAAACAGAATTGCGGGGGCCTTCCTATAGAAAAGAGTGAGCATACGCAATTGCGTACTAGGTACTTATTTGCGGGGGGTCCACTAGGTACGCAATTGCGGAAGGGTGGGCCGTTAGCATGGCTCAGCCGCTGATAACATAGAGTGTGACGTGTGACGCTTGTCACACTCTTATGTATTATGTACGCTTGGTATCACCAAGTGCTACAATTGTTGTCTAAGAGAATAAAACCGGTGTAAAAGAAAAACTTTTGTTACCAACAAAAATTTCCGTTTTCTGATAACCCATCTGTTCCTTCCATCCGACAGGCCAGCTGACCACAACAGTATTGTGCTTGAGACCACCCAAACCCGACGTTTGAATTCTGAAATAGGTACACAAAATCAATCGTAAACAATAATAAAATTATCATAAAAACCAATAATAAACAATAATATAAAGTAAAATCTCAAAAACCATCAAACCATCAAATAAATGATACATAAAATAAATAAATAAATCATACAGAGAACTGATTCCTTCGCTGACATCTTTGACGCAAAGAACTTCATAGAATCCTTCAATTTTGAATTTCTTTCTTGCTACCTTCAGAATCTAAAAACTTCCACAACAATAATGCACAATAATAAACAACATTAATGACTCAAAAATGTTCTGTTTAAACATAAAGTTTAAGTTTAAGGTTTGAGTAACGTCATTGTTGAATTTGCTAACTTCTTTGCTTATTTCAACGTCGTCAGTTTGCTTCTTATAATTGCCCTCCAAAACGGTTGCTATCACAGTTAGTCCGCGGCCTAGAAATGACAAAAAGAAAAAGAACAAACAGATTACAACAACTGCTGAAAAACTGATACTTTTCAATAGTCACAAAAAGTTAAGAACTTGTCTTTGAGTAAAATCAAATACCAATAATAATAATAAAATTAAATTTAAAAAATCAGAAAAACCGGGCTCAGAATAAATTAATGCCACAATGAAAAATGCATAGATAGATGGCAGGATGGGTACGCTCTAAAGGCCAGCTCACACTAGGCAACTTTGGAGCACCTTCGTTGCCGCAACTTCAGTTGCCACACGAATAAGTTGCAGCAACTTGCACAAACAGTTGATTCAGCTAGCTGAAGCAACAACCTATCATATGCAGGAATTCTAGTGCGCCTATTTTAATGATTTGAATCGACCAATCAATATGTAAGTTGCCGCTAGAAATTGCCCCAAGCGCGATTGCGACAACTTTTTCTCAGTTGCCTCTACATTCACATTGGGCAACTTTTGAGCAGCTTGGTTGAACTAAAGTGTGAACTGGCCTTAAGATTTCTCCTAACACGTAAAGGCCAGTTCACACTAGGCAACTTTTGGGCAACTTAGTTGCAGCAACTTGGTTGCTTCAGCCAAGTTGCTCCAAAGTTGCCCAATGTGAATATTGTGGCAAACGAGAAAAAAGTTGCCGCAACCAAGTTCCCGCAATTGCGCTTGGGGCGATTTCTAGCGGCAACTAGCACGTTGATTGGTCGATTCAAATTATAAAAATAGGCGCGCTCGAATTCTTGCATTTGATAGGTTGTTGCTTCAACTAGTTGAACCAACAGTTTGTGAAAGTTGCTGCAACTTTTTCGTGTGGTAACTGAAGTTGCGGCAACAAAGTTGCTCCAAAGTTGCCTAGTGTGAACTGGCCTTAACACAATCAAATTCTGAATTTCATATTCCCCAATTCAGTGGAGTACGTCTTTTGCTCCTTTAGCTTTTGTTTTACCCGCTTTCAGCTGTCCAGCAAAAGCCAGCAGCTGTGGATGTCGAATTGCCCTGGTGGTGAGATCCACAGAGCAGAGGACCAGAATCTGGGGTCGCCAGTTCCGGATATGAGGCGGCGATTCCTCCAGGTTCAGCAGAGCGAAGCGAGCCGCTGCCAATCGCAGACCTCGAATTCCATCGCCCCACTCCTTCTCTGCGCTGCAATACAAAAATAGTTGTGCCTACTTGCATCTAATTTCACTGTGCAATGGTGTTAGTGACATTCCCATAAAAATTGATATCTGACATTAGCAGATGGTACCTAAAAGTCTGGAACATGAATTTATTTTCGATTTACTCTAACTCATTAATGCTAAGACAATCAGTCTTTGCGCAAGGAAATAAATTGTCCTTACATCCCCGCTAACTTAGGTTCCTCCGATCTTTGTTTGAATTTTAATTCTTTACCTGATCAAACCGGATTTAATTCTTCAATTCTATAACAGATTTACCCTCGATATTCGATGTATTTGTAGACGATGAGACCGATGCCGAAAGCGATGAGGGCGAATTTCCACTCCGCAATGAACATCACCACAATGCAAAGCACTGAGGCGAACAAGGATACAGACCTAGACACAGAATACAGAGATTGAACTTGAGCAAATAATTTAAATTTTGTTTAAACTAACATCGCTTATGTCGATCTAGTATTCTATTTCTAATTCTTACAAGATGTGGGAAACTGAGCGAAACCATTACTTTCTCGTCGTGATGTCTATGAGGTAAATGTGTGTCATGTAATGCAATCTATTAAAGTTTAGTGAAAACCAGTGAAAGTAGCAGAACTAATGAGGCCAAAGAATTCCAGGGTTATATTAGATGAGGCAGTTAGTGCACACGATCATAAGTTATCTTTCACTTTTCAGAGAAAATAATATTAGTCTCATTTAAAGTATTGAAACACTCATTCCTACCAATGGTAGTATCGAAACCGTGGCCTCCAACCGGGCGACTTCAGCAGACTTTGCAGAGCAACCGCCGCATTCACACTCAGATAGCACATGAGGAAAAACCTAAATTCGTAAATTCGGAACTGGTTAACACTTTTAACAATTTCCGGTTTCATTTATACAGCACAATTTCAATTTTCATTTTAATTAAATGTAAAGAAAAAGGTTTGGCTAATAGACTTTTGGAGCTGAGAGATCACTTACAAGGCTCAATTCCAGAACTTTATCTATCTCAGCCCTTGCTATTGCACAAGTTTGAGGGCCGGGCAAACTTGTTCCTTTTAAACAGGTATCTGAGCACTGGTGAAATGGCTCTTTTCCCCTTTGAGCTACCAAATAGTAAACTGATCGCTCACTAACTTTGAGATCAGTTTACTATGGTCCCTACCTAGTCAGAGCTTCCGTATCTAAAACAATGGTCCACTCTGAACCTCAAATTAAATCCCTAATATTGAGTCAAGTCAATTATCGATGGGTCTGAAGTTACTAATTTACTGTCACAGAGGTAATCAAATTATGATGCTAAGAATTATAACAACTGTCCAATATTCAACCACCTTCAAGTTATACGTACACAAATTATAAACATCGAACCACTAGCAACGTCAGTGACTGCAAAGTAAAACAGAACTCGATTTCGACGAAAGATTAGTTTTGACAGATCGAGGCACTACAGCCGAAACTTACGAGTCGAAACTCCCTTTACCTTTGAAATGGAAAATCCGATTGAGCAAGACAAGACAAAATTAATCCACGCAGAATTGCACAATACACAATGGCTGTGAGAATGGGGTGACTGGGCAATACGAAAATAGACTTCAGAAGACACTTCCAACAGAGGCGTACAAACACGCAAGGACAACACTCGCAATCTCTAGGCTCAACGGCACACGAGTATACACGAAACAAGTAAATCGCAGAAACCGACCTTTCACAACGATGTCAACCCCAAAACTGAAGTCTTTGGGTCAGTCACCCAATCCCGTCACAGCCCCGTTCACGTGCAATTCTCTCGCTGTCGGTCTCTTTTGAAAGTCTTTGAAGTTTTGCGCTTTCTTTTAGAAGGGAGATTCATACGTCATGATAAGCATGACGTATGCGTTTGCTCAAGGGCTCACGGGGTTCCCCAAATCTTCGTTTAAAGCCGATTAACCTCAACCCTTAAATTTGAACCCATAAATCGGAAAAACAACCCAATTAACTGAATCGTCCATGCAAACAGAAATATCATTCCAGTGGACACTGTCAATTCTAACTGTACAACACAAAGATGAACATTAGTTAACAAAAGTTATCAACACATAGGGATACGAGAATGATTGAGAAATTAGTCAGACAATTACGGTTAGTTAGCAAACAATTACGGTTAGTTAACAGAGTCAAGAGTTTGAAACACAGGGTTAAAGCACAAAATGGTCACATTCAGCATTCAACAAATTGATCACATTCAGCATTCAACAAATTCAACAGAAAACATTTAGCATTCAACAAGAAACAATCAGAACTTTTAGCTTCTTTTTTAGCTGATTTTAGCCCAAAACCAAATTCTCTAGGCATCTCTAAACAAGGCTCAAAATCTTCCTATTACACTCTCCACCGCAAAAAAATGTACAAAGTTACACTAGGGGTGTGGAATATCAAGACAAGACGGTAGGTAACAGATAGGTAGTGCAATTGGTCCAACACACGTATAGGCAGTGAGAAAGGTATAGTACATGCAGTGAATAGGTGAGCTTACGATCAATCAGAAAGGTAATACAAGCATAACGAGTAGTGCAAAAGCAATTAGTGGTAAACATGACAATATAATACAGACGATGCAGTGCATTCATGGCGTTAGTTCAATAGTCAATCGATGATCAGGATCAAAAATAGGCTTCACCGGTGGAAATAAGATTAGCAGTTCGTGCAGCGGCCAGAATAGATTCTATGGCCGAGTCTTCGGAGGGCTGGTGACGATTCCAGCAGGGAGGCAACCAGGAGACTGTGGGGCGGACCGCGTGTGCTGGGAATACACAGGCGCGGCTGGACTGACGATTCGATGATATGAGGGGGTGTGCTAGCAGTTCTCTGGAGTGCCGGGAAAAGCCGGCGGAGCGGCGAGGTAGGACGGTTCTGGAGTGCGAAGTTCCGGGATAAGCTGTCGGAGCAGCGATGGATGGTATCCCAGACATGAGAGTTCCGGGATAAGCCGGCGGAGCGGCGACGTGATGATGATTACCGGGGCGGACGGATGATCCGATCTGTACTGATGGTGAACCACTGCGTCGAGCCAAAAGAACCCAAAAACGCCATTGCTGAGAAACAGCCTAGAATGTATCGAACGACAAAATGAGACATAGCACCCACAGCACGGTGGATGAGAAATCACCCACAGACAAACAGAATTCAGCAAAACACGGCAAAAGCAGTTCACAGTTAGTTCAATTGAGCCTTTATGGTAGTAGAAACGAAACGAAACGAAGCAAAAGCGGTAAGAATAGCCATCAAATTCAGCCTTAGGAGGCGAGTATCATGTTAGTCTAGTGCGCGTTCGTGCTACTAAAAAAAAAAATCCAGATTCTTCTGATAAGTTTTCGAAGTGCACGCAATTCTCGAAGGTTAGCAAAGCATTAGAGGGTAACCAGCAAAACTAATACAACTCAAACAGTGCAACAGGGTGAGAAAGAAACAACACAAAAACAAAAAGATGCAACTCAGTCCAGGTGAAGTTAAGCTCTTGAATTGTGAAGCAGGCCGTCCAGTGCAGTGATCCCTTGGCGCTAGTGCAGATCAGGAGCAATCAGGCAAACGGGGCAAAACAGGGATTCTAAAACTAGTACAGACATGGGCACGGGTTAACAGAGAAAAATTGCTACTCCCACAGTATTCTACAAACATTTAGTTCTACTTCTTCACAAGTACTGTGCGTTCTAGGCTTTTAAAGTTCTGCTCATAGAAACGTGCTATCACTCATCTGCGTTAGGATATCAGTGCAAACTACTACTTCAACTTCAAAGAAACTACAGAAACAGGTGCGTTGGTGAGATGCTGTGGCTGCAAACAACTGAAAACATGGAAAACCAACCAAATACAACAGATAAAACAAAATACAGTAAAAACGACGATAACAATAAGCAACTCTCTTTCCTTCGTTGTGTGTCAAGGGTCAATTGGTCCGGCCATGGTTTTGGGCCGTAAATTCAAGGGACATCGCCGTGCTAGCTTATTGTTATCTCACATGTGTGATCATGCATACATAGGTTAGTGGTGTTCAGCGCAACGTAACAGTACAAAGACAGGGACGGGACTTTCAACTTCAGAAGTGGGATTCGTTTAAACATTTCATAAACAGCAAATTCTCGCTCTTTTGTGCCAATACTTAGAGTTCTGCTTTCTCATTTTGCTTTTCACGGTTAAACTTCAAACAGATCTTACAAGGGGACAAGGGACTTCAAACTTCTCGCTTTTAGGGGAATGGGGACCACCCGATACATCAAACAAACCGTGCCTTAAAAATCAACAGAAAGGAGATCATGCGGAAGTAGGGGATGCGCACGATGCGCATTTGCAAGCAACGAATAGATCCGGGGGGCAGAGTGCTGCAGAAAAGTTCTGCCACGCCCCCGGAAACCAGGCAACTCATGCAAAATGATAACAGACTCACTCATGCAGAGACGATTGGGACAAACCAGGTTAGCAGGGCGCAACTGCTCAGCATGCTTCAAAAGTAGGGCCTTAGTGGGGAAGAAATCAAACTGTAACTGAAGGGGAACGGGAAAGAAACGGAAAGGTACAGAATAGTACGAAAACTTAAAGCGCCAGAAACAGTGAACACAAAGAGCGACACAGCATGACACCACCTCAGGACCTAACAAACTAGCGGGGGAATACGGACGAAGAATACCTGCAGACGCAGGTCCACAGTAAACCTTTCCTGTATGATAGCTGATCTTGATCTCCGGCGGCAGACAGGCGGATTCGCACAGAGGACCTTTCTGTGCCTCAGACAGGAGCCACTCTCCCTCGGGACCAGGGAAATGGAGAAACCGATGTATCAGAGGACGGGGAACCGGCAGATCACCAGAATCAGAAGAATCAGAAGGGAACTGGATCTCAGGCTCAACGGAACTGTCAGAAGAGGAGGATTGGGAACTGGAGGATTCGCTGGAGAAATGACGGACGATCCAGGTAGAAACACGCTCAGCCATGATACTGTAACAGAAAGGAAGGTGGGTAAGAAACAGATAGACCAAATATTCTTAGGAGATGGACCTAGCGGTTATTGCATTCTTGATGGTGGCAGACTAAAGCTCAAAATGATCTTACAGGATTAATAGGATAAGAGATGTAACTAAGGGTAAGTGGGAGAGGAACCTAGGACCTTAAAGAACATTAGGATGATAGACAGGACATTCACGGGACATGCGCATGCGAAAATCAAGAGCATCATGCGGAATAACATCATGCAGAACATAAGGCATACGGGCAAGCAACAACTTAGCTTCATCGCATAACAATTGCATTCCATTAGTGTAATACCACCCATCAATTTCATGCAGAATTACAACATACGGCGACTGACATTTAATATTGGGACAACGGTACATCCCACCACCAGAAGAGGGGACAAGCTGGCGCAACCTCATTTTTAGGGGATCTTGAGACAAACGAACATCATCATG
>JASAND010027226.1:0-14487 GCA_030248195.1 Trissonchulus latispiculum
GATTGGACTATCAACATTGTAAGCTATGCGTAAACATGCATATGCGGAAGCGTTTACACATTGAGTTACGGGCTTTTGTGTACTGTGTAGGGACCACGATATAAATTTGACCTTTTGACGGCCCATTGCACTCAATTAAGACAAGTCCAATTTTAGTTTCTTTAAATTGCCATGCAGAAAAGGTCAATCTTAGGTCAAACAAATGCACTTCTATTTTGGTCCCCAGAGAAGTCCAAGCGTTACCGTAACAGGTGCAAATGTCATCTGTCCGAGGGTGGACTGAAGCAGTTTCGTGCATCAACTTAAGTTGTTTGAAAGCTTAAAAGCCGATTATGGACGGAAATTCAACAGCTCTTTTCAGGAGCCTAAGCTATGGTACTTCAACAAATTGCAACTGGATATTAAGTGTCAGTCATTTCATAATTGTCTCAGGATATTTGCACCTGTTACGGTAACGTTTTGGAATTCTGTGCGGACCAAAATAAAGTGCATTTGTTTGACCAAGATTGACCTTTTCTGCAAGGCAGTCCAAAGAAGCTCAAATCTGACTTGTCTTAATTGAGTGCAATGGGCCGTGAAAAGGTCACATTTATATCGTGGTCCCCACACAGTACACGTGTGTATGTAGGATATGTTGGGTATCATTGGGCCAAGATATCACATAACAATTTGACATTTTAGCCTAGTAAAGCAATTTTACCCCGACTTCTGTTGACACCACAGTACCGCTCAGAATTAAGTGAAGTTGAAGCTGGCATCAGCTTACATTGAATCCAGAAAGGCTTCGTGAAGCTGATGCTGAAACCGGCTTCACTTTTTTTCTTACCAAACTGAACTAGCTAGCTCTATAGGCAAGATACATCTGTTTGCTTGTTTGTCACATTGCCTTTGCTTTATACAAAAAGCTTTGCCAGCATGCTGTATTTAATTTTTTACAGTACTTCTTCCGAATTCTGATGGTGCATTCAGCAATGCTAGTCTGAGTAGCTGCAAAACCCTAAAGATGAATTAGCTTTAATTGAGTATGCTCATGACTACGTCTTAGTCAGTGTGTGCCAAAAAACCGTTACAGAGCATAGTATTTAAGCAATTCTTTATCTTATTTCCTGCATATTTTGTATTTCGTGACGCACACAAATAGTCTCAAGGGATGTTATTAGCAGATGCCTACTTAAAAGCAAAGCACCGGTTTCACTTTTACAAACTGGTGTGGAATATCAGTCAGTCAGACGTGCTAAGCCTAGGCCTAAGAGCTGAAATCTATCGTAATCTACAGTAATTCTACAGTAACTACAGTAATTCGGATCACAGTATTTTATAGTTGTGAAGTTGGCACTACACGTGAAAAGGTGTCGTACTGTATTTTTGTGACGTATTTCAGCTGAAGAATTAGTATTTGGAATAATAGAGGTCAAAGTTCAAATTCCTGTTATGACAAACGATCAATCATTCGTGTTTGTGTAAAGTGTAGGCTTTATTTATTTCTTTTCACTATTTATGGTCATAACTGAAACTAGTTTGCGCGGTTGAAGTGGGAAACACGATAGGAGTAAGTTGAGCTAGTGTCTAGGGTCCTCCATTATTGTGTGTACACACTTTACAATTTCGTCAACGTCTTTGTTTTGATACGTGCCTTAATGCAAAAATAATTTTGCCTTTACAATGTGAATTTAGAAGTGTATTGATTTAATTTTTGTCGAGAATAAAGTATATTTTGTGACCTTTTCTAAAGTTCAGTAGTTTAGGACGAGAATATTAAAGTTGGAGGTTTTTACATCACACACCTCAGACCTGAACCTGCACCTAGTTTCCTAAACTTACACGAAGTGCGGTCTTTATTTTGAAATAGCAGGAGCACATAGGACCAAACTTCACACTGGCTGTAGCAGATTTAATTATATACTGCGAACAATACTTTTCAAGCAGTTCTTTTCAAATATGTGATTTGTTTCCAATTGTACGAAGCAACTCCAAGTAGAAGAAATCATGATTTGCTACAAATTATCCAAGCTTAAATTTCCAGAGTTTGAAACCTTTTCTTAAATCGTAAAACACAGAATAACTTTGCCAATAAAGTCACCAAAAATGAATGAATGCTGTTCTTGTGTACAAATGCTGTCTAGCTTTTACACTGCTACAAAATGCTTGCACTTTCTCAAAAAATAACATGACTAAAACCATCTTCATCTTTATATGCTGTTATAGTTTGAAAGACTTTTTTAGTTTCCACAGGGTGTATTTTTTGTGAAGTAAAAATGTCCGCCTACATTTGTAGCTTAGCTTAGTAGAAATCATTTCATTTTTGTTTCTTTGGTGGTAGAATAAGTTGCACTTTGTTTGCGCTGTACAGCCGTGCAGTGCTGTTACTGGTGATATTTCTCATGGACCTATGAAGCGCCGATATTCAACGAAAGCCCAGAATTTTTTGGTAAGTATGGACATAAAGCATTTCAGTTATCTTTCTGACGAGATATAGCCACATAATAATATACTAACAACTACGAAGAAGAGTAGCCCCAGCCAGATATGCCAATAAAATGCACAAATTTCTTTTCGTTAGGATTACATAATCCGTGCAGCAATGGCCGAGTGGTAAGGTGTTCGACTAAAGATCTTACGGTCCTAGGTTCGAACTCCCGCTGCCACAAGGCTTTCGCAAATCCCCTTGAGCAAGGGACTAAGCACATATCGGTTCGCCGTGGGCTCCAGCCAACCCAGCTGTCTATCATTAACTGGTCGGTAAATGGGTACCACTGCGGTGG
Source organism: Trissonchulus latispiculum (assembly GCA_030248195.1). NCBI lineage: Eukaryota > Metazoa > Nematoda > Enoplea > Enoplida > Ironidae > Trissonchulus > Trissonchulus latispiculum. Next base: position 2,763 of record JASAND010027226.1, read on the forward strand.
GAAGGTAACAGGAGTCTGTGTTCTGGCGTAATGCCTGATAAAGGGCTGGCCCCCCTTCCTCAGATGTAGTCAACATTAGAGTTGTCGCTCCTGGCTTCGGGCTGTGAATCCGGAGATAAGCACCGGCACCCTATAACCTTCTGTAGGTTGGAGTTCTCTCCAGGGGTCACTTTACCATTACTTAATCCAACTGATAAAGCTCCCACATGATGGAAGATAATATAAAGCTAACAACAACCTGAAGAGAAAATATATAACTTTATTATTTTCAAGCATTAGTAAGGAAGTATAGGTTAAACTAATTCTAATTTTCAGTTTAGCTTTCACTATTTCAAATACGGTGTAGTAGAAATGCCAAGTGATTTACGGATTTGCAAACATATCATACAATTTCTTCAAAGTATCTCCATTTTAAGAGATCAGAGTAAAGGCTTAAAAATTAAATTTAAGTTGTCCAAATTTAGTTTCCAAAAATTAAATATATCTCTGGCTTATTTTTACAAAGCCAGATACACCTTGTCTGGGAACATACGCACTTAATTTAGCACAATTTAATCCATAACTTAACACAGAAGTTTGCGTTTCTTTTTGCTTTCAGTTTTTATTTCAGGTTTCCCGCTGTAGATTTGATAATGAATCGTCATTCTGCTTCTTGAACCTCTTTCCATACGTAATGATGAATACCAAGGGGCCCATCCTGAACTAGGCAACAATTCCCCATGGCCAGGACCGAGTCTCCATAAGAACCGACCCTAAGTCCATAAGAAGAATCTGGTCATCGATGAAAACTCTTAAATTGAAATGTTCTGTGAAATAGAATATTGTGTTAGTGTGATTATTACTCTGTCATGTTTCTGCTGTTTGCATTCTTGCATTCTTTAGCAAAATGCCAAAATTATGTTATTACCTAAATGCTAATAGCTTGAGCTTGTTTTGTTTCAAAGACTGTTAATTTATGTGTACAAAGCGAGCCATATTTCGAATAATTCAGGGAACTACTCTGCAGACACGCTAAACCATTATTTCAGTACAACTGTGAGGTCAAGGTCCAAGCAGTCAAAACATGCAGTAGGCGATTCAGATAAAATATACATTTGTATAAAGCAAAAGCAATGTGACAAACAAGCAAACAGATGTATCTTGCTTATAGAGCTAGCTAGTTCAGGTTGGTAAGAAAAGGAGTGAAGCCGGCTTCAGCTTCAGCTTTACGAAGCTCTTCTGGATTCAATGGGAGCTGATGCCGGCTTCAACCCCACTTAATTCTGAGCGGCACTGTATTTCTACAGAAATGTTAAAGGGAACCTGCATTACATAGATTGAATTACTTTGTTTAATAATGAAAAATGCCTGCCTGCAGTCACTAAGGCAAAAGCCTTAGTCCAAAACAGGAGAGACCCAATGGGCGCCATTAATGTCTTGTATCCCTCGTGGATCCGCCTGCTGGCCCGCGTTTACCTCATTTTCTTGACTAATTTTTTAAAATTAGACATTACAGCTAGAGAATTGACATTAAATTAAAGGTTAAGCACTAAGAGTTAACGTTAAGTTAATTAGCAATTTTACAAGAGATTGAAATATTTATTATCTAGTTTGTTCAAACTGTTTTACGAAACGATACTTGCTGATTCCGATGCTATAAACAATTTTGCACTAGCTTGTTGCTGTAAATTCGCATTTTGAAAAGTGTCGCTAAAATCGACCAAAACAGCTATTTCTTCAATTTTTTAAAATTATTTAGTAGTGCTTAACTCTTTGTGCTTAACATTTAATTTAATGTCAATTCTCCAGTTGTAACGTCTAACTTAAAAAATTAAAATAATGTAATCTATGTAATGCAGTTTCCCTTTAACGTTTCTGTAGAAATAGTTTCAACAGAAGTCGGGAGAAGTCATTTGCTTCACTAGGACAGAGCATCAAATTGTTATGTGACTTCTTGGCCCAATCATATCCAACATATCCTACATACACACGCAACTCAGTGTGTAAACGCTTCCGTATATGCATGTTTACACATAGTTTACAATGTTGACAGTCCAAACAGCCTTAAGGGAGAGGAACATTTGTGTTTTCGTCAACGTAAGCGCAAATTTGCGTTTTCGTTAACGAAATTTGCAATTACGTTAAAATTGTGTTTTCGACATGACATATACAGTAGATGTGTCTGTGGGATCGGACAGAAGAACTTGAGACGAGAACTCCTTGACCACAATTTCAGCTTAGTTTACTGGGTTTGCCATCAAAATTGAAGTAAGTAACAAAATTCAACTGAATACAATTTCAACAAACAACGAACAAGCTACAACAACAGTCTCTTCTTTTCCACCCACTTATGTAACCAACTTTTCAGGTTCTCACTAAAAAACTATAATACAACTATCTAACTAATACAAGCAATTAACTAACTAATTGTGGTTAATAGTTAAACCGATATATTTTTAATAACCTGAATTGTTATTGTGCATGTTCTCACGATTAGGTGCCGCTGTGCAAAGTTTTCAATGCCGGAGTGCAAACCGAAGTGCCGCTGTGCAAACCCTGAGTACCGCTGTGCAAACCCTGAGTGCCGCTGTCTAAACCTTAAAAGTCTCTACGCAAGACGACTACGATAATTGTTTTGTCAAATGAATTGTCAAAATCAGATAAGATTTGAAAGGAAATAAATGCTTTGTCTGTTACTTAATGTAACAATTCATTAAAATGAATTTTACGATAAAAGTAATTGTAATTTTTATTTGACAAGCCGTCATGTTTAGCGGTTACTTTAATTTGTGAAGTCACCAGTTATGATGTCTTCGTTATGCGCATAGGATATTTAATACTCAATCTGAAAATATTCATTTTAAACCATTTTTCTTGACTCCAACAAATTTCTAATTTCTATAAATCGCAATTGTCATGTGTGAACCATAAATCATAAAAAGTTATTCGTTAGATACTTAAAAATACTAAATTATTTAAATCTCAGAATTATTGAAAAGTCTAGATTTTAGTTACAAATTATTTTCTAATAATTTTCTAACAATTTTTCGGGTCATGCGCTTCCCAACCATAACTTTTCATTTTTGACCAATAACCTTGAAATTTGGTATGGATGCCTACTGGAGGCTTATGAATTCAAAAATTCAAAAATTTTAAAGTTTTGAAAAATTTTGAAGTTTTAACTTTTTGTTTGGTAAGGGGGGACCAAGGGGAACCAAAACATTTTTTGAAAAAAATTTGTTGAAAATTACTTTAATGCGACATTGGATACAGTTTCCTATTTTTTTCGCTACGTGCCACACCCCAGTCGCTTTCGCCTGCAGGGGTAGTGCCGGAGCCAATTTTATTTTTTTTAAAATAGGTGAGGGGAGAAAGGTCCGGCATTGAATAATTGCTTTCTGCAATTATCCGAGGCGTCATCAAGGCTACTGCCGCAACAGAAGTGAACATTGCATGAACAACAGCTGCTAGCTGTGCATTCGTGCTCACCCATTGGCTCCACCAAGAAGGGTTTCCCCTCCAAGACGGCCAATTCCTTGCAAATCTCGGACATCACATAAAAAATTATATTGGGAGGGAGGGGTGGGTTCTGGTACATCAGCACCATATTCTTTTAAGAAAAATAACACTGGAGCCAACAGCTACCAGAAAAGTTTAAATCCTTGTGGTAATAGCGTAAAGTCAAAAATTGATTAATTTTATTGAGGGATCCTTAGGATCCAAACTTTCATGTTTGCGGCCGAATAATGCAGATGGTACATTCTCCCAATCTGATCAGCCTAATGTGTTGCGTATCACAATATTCCAACAGTCATTTGTTAATTATTCTTAGATTGACAGAAGACCCAGGGGGACCTTTTCCACCCCCCAAGCCTAGTGTCAAAACCCAACTAACAGAAAAATGGCCTACCTACTGGCGTTTACTAATATAAATTATTCATTATTTAACCAAATAATATTATTGACAAAAGACCCAGGGGGACCTTTTTCACCCCCTAAGCCTAGTGTCAAAATTCCTTCCTACTTTAAGGTGTCCTACGAGAAAATGTGAATGAAATTGAGCCAAAAGCCAAAATATGTCAAAAAGTTGCTATTGAAAGGTTTAAAACGCTGAAATTAGGGTAAATTAAGCAAAAATGAACTCAATTTCGCGCCGAAGGCGCAAAATTTTTTCGACTGTTATATATGTCCGCGCTACGCGCGGACACTAAAATTTTTCCTTTACGTCTGGTTTCTGGGGGGCGGCCGCCACCCCCCCGCCCCCTTCCCTAAGTGCGCCCCTGCTTCCAGTAGTATCCACTAGTTATTCCATTACTACTGAATAGTTCCAGTAGGTCTACTGGAGGTTCCAGTAGCTAGGAGGGCAATTGGAGCAATTTGGTATTTACTGGAAATTCCAGTAGTATCTACTGGTTATTCCAGTAGTTTTATGACTACTGGATACTTCCAGTAGGTCCTACTGGAGGTTCCAGTAGCCAGGAGGGCATTTGGAGCAATTTGGTATTTACTGGAAATTCCAGTAGTATCCACTGGTTATTCCATTAGTTTTATGACTACTGGATACTTCCAGTAGGTCCTACTGGAGGTTCCAGTAGTGAGGAGGCCAATTAGAGCAATTTGGTATCTACTGGAAATTCCAGTAGTATCCACTATTTATTCCAGTAGTTTTTTGACTACTGGGCCCCTCCAGTAGACCCTACTGGAGTTTCCTGTAGTCAGGAGTTGATTCTGAAGACTTAAGTAACTACTGGATCATTTTGGTAGTTACTACTGGAATTTCTAGTAGACACTGTGACTACTGGTTCACTCCAGTAGGGAACTACTACCCCGATAGTTAGTGCTTTATCGTCGCGGAGGAGTCCAATAGAAAACTACTAGTTTACTTTTAAGAGTGCTTTGGTGGCTGCATATTCCATAAAAATTTGAACATAGATCCAAAAATTATCTGATTTGAGCGACGTCTTCTTCACTCGTAGGATGCGGTCCCTCAGTTTCCAATTTCGGAAGAATTAGTTAAGTTCGGTCTTATAGTTAATAGCTAAAGAGATATAAGTCTCAATTTTTTAAATTACAGATGGTTAAGTTAAGTTTTTGATTACAATTTGATCTTAAGTATTTCTAGCCTTTTCTATTTCTATATATATTACATAAACAGGACTAATTGTGAATTATGTACAGTTTCCCATGAGGAATAAATCGTTAAAGATAAGTATATATATTTATGGCACAACAATTTTCGCATTAATTACACGTGACACTAATGTCTTGAACCGCGGCACTCAGGGTTAGTGTTGTCATCCGGGCCTGTTTTGGGCTCGGGCCCCGGGCCGGGCCTGGCCCGAGCCCGGCCCGGATCAAGATTCGATCGGACCGGCCCGGCCCGGATTTTTTTCGGGCCCGGCCCGAAACAGGCCCGGATATTTTCCCGGGCCGTTCCCGGGCCCAAAGAAAAATTGATTTAAATGGATAGAAAAACATCAAATTTTTACTGAGAATCCTTGAAACTAGAAGCTTTTCACCTCAATTGAATTGAAAAATATAAATGTATTGTATACTTTATATCAAGTATTGATTAAAAACTAGTATCATTGCAGTTTTTGGCACTTTTACTCAGCTAGAGCTCGACACCGTTCTCGAATAACCAAAATAGGTTTCTTTCAAGTGTTTTCAATATGAGATTGGTGAGTGACGAATCAATTTATTAATTTATTCGTTTATTCAGACTACGTTTATAAAAATCCAAGAGAGAAACAGCAGAGGTAACAAGTATAAATGTACAATAAAGTTTTTTAGATTAAGAGGCATTAAGATGATTAAGTCAATTTGTTTTTCCGTAATATGTTATTTCGTCATTTATTTCATATAACTCATGTTTATTATCTGCTAAAAACTGCATCGAAAAGAATTTTTACTAATTTTGACCATTCGGGCCGGTTTTGGGCCGGTCTCGGGCCTGTTTCGGGCCCGAAATCCGGGCCGGGCCTCGGGCCTGTTTCGGGCTCGGGCTTCGGGCCGGGCTCGGGCCGGGCCTGGCCCGGCCGCGTATTTATAAAATGTACACTTGATTCGCGCAGCAAGAAAGTGTACAGTGATATCGCGCGCATTTTCAAAATGTACATGCGATTCGCGCAGCAGGAAAGTGTACAACGATTGCGCGCACCCTAAGAAAGTGTACACCGTGTTCGCGCAACACTATATACATGCACTGCATTTTATACTTAGAGTAATCGATACATGAATACTTAGGTGGTGAAAAACGCCTAGTCATACGTATGTCACGGTGCAGTTTTTCCCCCGGTGTAAAATTTCCCACCGGAAAAACTACACCGGTGTGGATTTTCCCCCCGGAAAAATTACACCGGTGTGAAATTTCCGGGGGGAAATATTGCACCAAAGCCAGAAATAATGCAGATTTCAGTTTATGAATTAAGTTTTCCTCATAAATATAGCAACTAATTATGCTTTGATGGTGGAATATGATTAGCCTGAAACGCTAAAATGCCAAAATAATTATTCATTATAACTCATATACAAAATCAACTTCATTGAAATATGTAATGAATAAAAATTCTTTAAAAGCCAGAAATTTTGAAGGATTATATAATTAAAATTATTGTTATATTCTACTGCTTATTTCGCATTTGAAAAACCATATATATAATAAAGAAAACTTTTATGATAAAAGCCAACTCTAATATTTCTTATGCACTAATATTGTATGATTTTATTTCTGGGTAAAAATATATGCATAAATTAAAGCTTGGAAACTTTTATAATGTATAAAATCAAATTATAACTTATTTTTGTTTATTTCACAGATATATATATATATATATATATATATATCATATGCAGCAATCAATGCAATGCAAAAGCTAATAAATAATCATTCAATTAAATAATATTAGCTAATAAAGTTCAATTAAATCATTGCTAATTTCTAATCTTATTAAATAAGCATCTTTCTTAGTAAAATAAAAACACAATGGAAATTTTGGAAATTTTAGTCTCAGAGTTCAACCGCAGCTCAATGGTGAAATCTTTCCTTAGGGAAATTTTGAAAGGAAAGTTTACAAAATTCAGGTTAACGTGGAAAATTTAGATAAATTTCAATTAATTGAGATTTCAATTTGCAAACTGAAAATTTTTATTTCAGCTTAATTTAACGAATTTTCTAAAATAAACTAAAAAATAAATTTTAATTGAATTGATTATTATTATTCTTGTTCTACCTTTGCCCTACATACAGATTTGAACTCGGAGATAAAATCTCCAGTATTTCAATTTATTTATTTTTGTTTTTACTTAGAAAATTAAAACATAAAATATTAGAAACCTAAGAAAGATTAGAAGTTATTATTTATTTAAATATTTCATCCTTATTAAGGTTTATCAAATGCAAAATAAGCAATTGAATACAATCATGATTATAGTCAATCCTACAAATCTTTTAATTATTCAAGAAATTTTATTCATTATATAGTTAGATTTAATTTTGTATCTATTGGTACAAAATTTCCCCCCGGAAAATTCACACCGGTGTAATTTTTCCGGGGGGGGGGGAAATCCACACCGGTGTAATTTTTGCGGGGGGAAGATTTTCAAGGGGGAAAGATAACACCGTGACATACGTATACACAATTTTTAGCATTTAAAAATACATCCTGATGACCATCAAGTGTATTTATTGTATAGAAGCAATTTAGCTGTGAGGAGATCAGATTAGCTCGAGTAACTTTGACTTTTAATTTCTGTCCAAGGACCTGGTAGGTAAGCATAAAGTTTGGCAGCTCAAGATAGCATTATAACGCACTCTGCACTACATAGTAAAGGGCTGGTAACTTTAAAGATTTGACCTTCATTCTAAACAAATTTAATGAAACCAAAATTTATGATACAAAGGAGACAGCATGAAGCGCTTCCTAATGTATTGCAGCATGCATGAAACATTAAAGCCGAAGTTACAGTGAAAATTTGTCCCCTTGAAACCTTAAACCCGAAAAAATTCACTAGAGAATTCTTTTCCCCGGAAAAATTTCCCAAACGCAGTGATTAATTGGCTGGATATATTCACCGTAGGAATTTTTAACTAAACTTTACACCTTTGGTGATTGCTCCTTACTTTTATGTTTATTTATTCTATCATTTTTGTACTTTATTTGTTGTTTATCCTTTCCACCCTTTGGCATCGGTATAATATCTGCTATCTGATTTATTGAAATAGGATTTAAGCAATTCTAGATTAAAGGAGCATTAAAGAAAAGAAGTATACATTTTATTTAAATATAAATATTATTCAAGTCTTTTGACATAAAATCTTTTAATCCGAGCTTCTGTTTCTTTTCTACAGATTAATTTTAATGTCATTGCTAATTTATGAACATTTTGAAGGGATTGATTTTACATACTAAGGGACTGCCTAAACGGAAGTAGTCAATTATTATCTTGTGAAAAAAGATAGAGAGGTTAATTTAAAACAAAAAGTGGTGCGGCAGTAATTGGATAGGAATGAACAGTTGATTACCAAAGGAAGTAGCTAGTTTTGTTCAACAATGGTAACCACGAAATAGAAGTTGTAGCTTTGTTTAGAAGACACTCCTTTTCACTGGAATTCAAAGATAGCTAAGCTTATATCTAAAGCTTACAAATTTGGTTTATGCTAAACTAACAAAAAGTTGAAAAAACTATATAATGTCATTTTGGTATACGCAAAAACATTACTATATACGCTTCAAAATTTAGTTTTGGAAAACTTACCTAATTTAAAAATAAGCATACATATGTATGATACCTCCTTCGTAGTGTTGTTTCAGTAGCTCATTTTAGTTTCAGTTTCAGTTTCAGTTTCAGTCGGCAACCTAAACTACTTTCAGTTTCAGTTTCAGTTTCAGTCGAATACCAAAAATAATTTCAGTTTCAGTTTCAGTTTCAGTCGTCATCCCAAAATAATTTCAGTTTTAGTTTCAGTTTCAGTCGTCATCCCAAAATAATTTCAGTTTCAGTTTCAGTTTCAGTCGGTGACGCAAAATAGTTTCAGTTTCGGTTTCAGTCGGCAAGGCAATATAGTTTCAGTTTCAGTCCGAGTATTAAAATATATAGTTTCAGTTAAAGGAAGTCATAGCAAAAAAATGAAAATTTCAGTTTTCTAATGTATTTGGTATTTAAAATTGTTGAAGAGCAGTCTTACTTTTATATCCAAGCTTCTATATCAGTTATAAATAAAACTTCATCTCATAATATTTTACTTGCAATTCCTTGATTATACAATCATTCTTAGTAAAGACAAATAAAATATAAGATCCGCTGTGAAATAATTGCTTGCTTTGCTGCATTGACTTTTTAAAATTATCTAAAACAGCTTTGGTGATTTGCTTCAAAGCATAACATCCCTCCAAACTGTATGTAATAGTTTTGAGGAAAATAATGGATCATTGCTGTAACTGAATGCTTTGCCTCTAAAGCCGTAGATTGTAGAGGTGCCACAGCCACGTATGCTTTAAAAACTATATACCTAAAGCAATTGTACTGTAACACAACTTCATAGTTTTATCTGATAAGCTGACAGTAAATGATCTAAAAGTAATACTGCTATCTAATACATAATATGATGGCTAAAATTGGACGCATACATTCAATCTTTCGCAAGAAAAACTATTATGGGAAAATTTGCAATAGCCTTTTCAGGGAACTTAAGCATACGCAGAGACTGAAATGACGTTTCTTACGCAGAGACTGAAACTAGTTTCAGTCTCAGCATGAACTGAAACCTGTTTCAGTTCCAGCGAGCAAGAAAAGCTTCAGGTTTTACGCTGGGACTGAAATGGTTTCAGGTTATACTAGTTTCAGTTTCAGTTTCAGTTTCAGTCCTAGAATTGGGATAGTTTCAGTTTCAGTTCCAGTTTCAGTTCAGTTTCGAATATAATTTCAGTTTCAGTTTCAGTTTCAGTCGGACAACTTAAATCTTTTCAGTTTCAGTTTCAGTTTCAGTCCACTTTCCCAAATACTTTCAGTTTCAGTTTCAGTTTCAGTGACTGAAACTGAAACATGTAGAGACTGAAACCTAGTTTCAGTTTCAGTTTCAGTGACTGAAACATCACTACTCCTTCGTTAAGAACCGGAAAGTTATTAGCACCCATGGAATAAAATATAATTTTGTATACTTATATGCATATGGCTTGTCCTTACTATTCCTGCCCAGTATATATTAGTACATTTACGTTTACGTTTAGTAACACAACACTCATTTTATATCTACATTTATGCAAACTATATTCATATAGTGTTGCGCGAACACGGTGTACACTTTCTTAGGGTGCGCGCAATCGTTGTACACTTTCCTGCTGCGCGAATCGCATGTACATTTTGAAAATGCGCGCGATATCACTGTACACTTTCCTGCTGCGCGAATCAAGTGTACATTTTATAAATACGCGGCCCGGCCCGGGGCCCGGCCCGGATGGCTCGGAACGGCCCGGCCCGGATTTTTCTCTAGCGTGACAACACTACTCAGGGTTTGCACAGCGGCAGTCAGGGTTTGCACAGCGGCACTCAGGGTTTACACAGCGGCACTCAAGGTTTGCACAGTTGCACATTGAGGGAAACGAAAGGTAGTACGTTATTGTCGTCAATTAAATATATCATTCAAGAACAACAATATTGCGATTGCACTGCCGCCCCTTAGTGATGTTTCAGTTTCAGACACTGAAACTGAAAATTAAACTGAAATTATTTTAGGCCGCCCACTAAAACTGAAACTGAAACTTGAACTGAAACTGAAACTCCCTGAACTTGAAGTTTTGACTGTTTTAAGCAGCGAAAGCAGGAGAAGTCGAATAATTTAAATAAACTGTGAAGGCTGGAAACTACACTTTTTAGTTACCTGAAACTGCAACTAAAACTCCGATTGAAACTAAAACTGAAACTGAAAATATTTTACGCTGCCGAGTGCCGGCTGAAACTTGACTGAAACTGAAACTATTTTGGTCCGCGGACTGAAACTGAAACTGAAGGTACATATTTTACGGTAACGACTAACAAACTAAAACTGAAATTAAAATCGGCTACTGAAACAACACTACACCCTTAACTATACCGCGATTTGTATGTAATCCATCTTGATTAAAAATCCTATGATCTTCTACTGTATACACTTTGTCTTTTACTTTTTCTAGATCAGAGAATTAATGAAATCATGTTTGGTATATTTGAAGCAGCTTATTTTTGCTTGTCTTAAAACCTTGGCTTTGAATAAGAGAGTGAATCCTCAGTCACTGGCGTTTGATTCAAATTTGGCCACAAACTCGGAGAAAAAATAGTATATAAATGGAGAATATCTGGTTGTTTAGCAAAACCATAATCAGATGTCCAAATAAAGTTATTAATAACATATATAATCCATGTAGTACATAGTTTAGTTTTATATGTAGTAAAGCAAAAGGTAAATTCAACCACACAAATATAAAAACTAAAAAAGAAAAATAAACTGCTTCACTGTTCTTCCAGATTTAGTCTTTGATTGCGATTGCATTTCTACATTCTTTGGCCGTCGTCAAGCAATGCTTAAACCAGTCGCGTGTAGTATTATACTACTCTGCTTAGTTATACTTTTAAATGCACAAACAACGAGGTCTGTTCGTCACCTTAGTGCTAAGCTAACTGAAAAACACTTTTACTTGTGCAAAACCAGAACTAAACAATAAATTAAAAATAAGTATTATAGTTTTAAATACTCTATTAATATATCCTT
>JASAND010027227.1:0-50110 GCA_030248195.1 Trissonchulus latispiculum
CAACCAACTGTATACAACAAATTACAAATGCATAACAAACAGTTCAGTTGTGAAAGAGCTCTGCGCGAACTTCCATTAACAATTGACCAAGAACATTTTTTCCACACCACGAAGTCGGTTTCTCCGCATTTGAGTCAGTAATGTTGACCCCAATTCCAAAAAATTTGTCATGTTCAGTTGCTTCAGCGAGAATGGCATCATCGGTTTTTTGACGATTTTCACGACGAAATGTCATTTTCGTGATCCAATAGCAAATAGATGCAAATGTTTAATCGTAGTGGTATAACAACTGCTCATTGACCCTAAATCCTAATTCACGTCGTCGACGAAATTTTTTCTCAACATAATATCCTGTTAAATTTAACAGGTAAAACAGTCCTGCTCGTGTTTATAGTTATTATGTGCTACAGAACATTATTACAACAGAAAATTCAAATTCTGCATTAAGCTACTTAAACATTGATACTGAATCGTCAGTGGGTAGGCGCATTTCCCAACCTTCCATGTGTTTTCTTGTGGCAGGGTCTTGGAGTTCAAACCGATTAACATTAGTACGATGAAACCATGGGTGTGACAACAGCTGTATGGCCGCCGGTCGTTCATCAGGCCTGTACCTTATCAAAGCTCTTATCAGATATTTCAATTCAAGAGAAATTTTAGAGTTGAGGGAAATGAGGGGGGGGAGCATGTTGCTCCCCCTGTAGGGGGAGCAACACGTGCTAAACATAGCTCCCTCTGTAGGGGGAGCGGGGCGGGGGAGCAACATGCTCCCTCTGTAGGGGGAGCAACATGTGTTGAAGATAGCTCCCTCTCTAGGGGGAGCAACATTGAGGGAGCAACATGGGGGAGCCAGACTCCCTCGCTCCCTCTGTAGGGGGAGCAATTGAGGGAGCAACACGGGGAGCCAGACTCCCTCACTCCCTCTGTAGGGGGAGCAACATTAAGGGAGCAACATGGGGGAGCCAGACTCCCTCGCTCCCTCTGTAGGGGGAGCAATTGAGGGAGCAACACGGGGAGCCAGACTCCCTCGCTCCCTCTGTAGGGGGAGCAATTGAGGGAGCAACACGGGGAGCCAGACTCCCTCACTCCCTCTGTAGGGGGAGCAACATTAAGGGAGCAACATGGGGGAGCCAGACTCCCTCAGTCCCTCTGTAGGGGGAGCAACATTAAGGTAGCGTGTACTAGCTCCATCTGTAGGGGGAGTAACAGCAAACATACCAGCCATTACCCTAAGAAGTCTTACTTTTGATAAACAACAGGGTACTGTAGTTGACTGTTTACCTCAAAGAATGGTGTTTTGAGGTTGTTTGGTGCTGTTGGTTCGCTTTTTTTTGTGAAATCTGGCATAATACCATTTCTTTTCTTACGGATTTTTAAGTGTGCCTGTGATCGCTTCAAGTACGTAATTGCCTATGTTTGTAATCAGTCCGTTTTAGCTGTTTGGGGTTCAGTTTTCTTGTTTTTGGTGTCTACTTGTCAATCATGCAACGCATATGTATACTTTTATTATCTGTACTGATATGTTACCGCAGAGCAAGCCCAGATTCGCAATTATACTAAATTTAATCTAGAGCATATACTAAAGTTAAGGACAAAGTTACTTCAGTATTAGCGAAGGTGAATTTTTTAATTCTTGAGAATGGGTTTTGAATCGATAAATTGAAAAAAGGGCCTGAAATTGTGACTTTAAATATGTTAAGGCATGAGGACACGACGAATTTATATATATGCTATATTCAGGTAAGAACTGGAATTGTAAAGTTAAACTTAAATTTTTTATTTTGCACGTGAAAATTACATAGTCTGCAACTATTTCTGCGATTCAGGCAAGCGTTTCAACACTTTATGTCTTCATACGATAAGATCAGATAAGGACAGTCCATTCCTTTACTTTACCAAGATATTTCAAACTCAAAACTGTAATTTTAGCTTGGTCATATTGAGGCAGTTCTGATCGAAGTAAAGTATTGGTTTAAATATTCCTTGAAGTCATGTCTACACTATGGAATAGACTGAATCTCTTGTTCAAAACAAAATTTACTATTCTTGTCAAAATTCGAGAGTTTGAAATAATTAACTTTTCTACACAAATAATAGCTAACTATATTAGATTTGTTCCCGTGCTTAAAGGAAACTGGAACTTTATTGGACGCATTCAAAATTTGTTCAGTCTTTAACTGAATATTTAAGAAGTGTTGTAGGTATGCGTTAACACTGGAAAATAATTAATGCGCGAGATGTGATTGTGTTGTATCCCAGTTCTACAAATTTTAGTTTATGGTTATAACAGCTAGATACTGTATATTGCTTAGTGCTATCTACCAGATTAACAGAAACCTAACTTAGAACTTTCAAACTTTAAAGTTCTGAGAAAAGACTGGCAAAAAAGATGTTCCAAGAAGCATCGCACAGATTGCTCAGCAGCGTAAATCGAGATTTTGTTGTGAGATAACGTCTGACGGGTATTCAGTAAGAAAGTCTCATTCCAATTATTCGCAGATACTGGGACAACTGGCGATTACTGGACTAAAACTCGCTCACTTAGCTATATTTGCTCCGCGTACTCGAGAAATGGAGGTAATTGAAATTAGCTACAATCATGATGACTGGTTGGTTCTTTACAATAGTCTAAATCGATTCAGAGATTGCTTTTTGCCCGAATCGATGGACACTACTGAAGGCGACGAGACTGTTGATATTATCCAAATTTCCTTACCTATGGAGATTGACGTGTAGTCATTGTTTATTTATACTTTCCAATGTGTCAGCCGTTATTATGAATAATTAATGAGCGTCAGGGTCAAATGATAAAAGAATGAGTCTAGACAGTAATTAGCATTGGTCTAGTGGTTAAGCTTATGAAGCAGATGTTCAGGAAAGGAACCAGACAGTAATTAGCAACGGTCCAGTGGTTAAGCTTATGAAGCAGATGTTCAGGAAAGGAGCCAGACAGTAATTAGCAACGGTCTGTTTAATTTCCAAGCTTCCTAAACAAGTCTATTCTGACCTTAATTAACGTTTGTTTGTTGAGCTTCACTTCTTACATTTACATTTTAAAATCTGCTTACGTGTTGCTTGTCAGTATCGTATCCTACCATTCTTCCTCAGTATCGTTCCGCGAAATGCCTACATCTTCGTTCGCTGTCCTTACATTGAATCCCATTGGAGTCAAACAAATGGGAGACGTCCCACTGGAAGCCACCCTGCATGTCGAACCCTCCTATTCGATACCCTTTCACCACCAATTCGCTATCCGAGCCCCCCGACCGTTCGACGAACTGAACCTTGAACAACAGCACTGTGTGCTTTATGCCTGTGGTCGATTCGGTTTAGACTGGAATCACAGCTTTCAGCTGCCAACGTTCCAAAACACGCTGGATGCTATTTGCCAAGTCCTACAGGAAGAGGGCGTCAAGGCTGTAGTGACTAAGGGAACGTCTCAGTTCAACGCCATTAACGAGGCGGTTTCTTCCCGGGGTCTGGATATAACTGTATTTGAAGCTGGGCTGGATCTCGGGGTGCCGTCCTTCACCTTAATGCAGGATGTTGTACCTTTCATTTGCTGCCCAGATCATACAGATATGCCCAATTGCGTTGCCAGATATTGCAGCCTCCACCGAGCTTACCAGCTTGCCGATGCTGTTCGAACTTTGATGGATTAAATGTGAAGCTAACTGAACTTTTCTTGGACTAAATGTGTAAATAGTAGTAGTAATCGTGCTGTCTTGTATTAGTGTATCTAGTAAAACTCTTTTCGAATTTTATTTTAGTCACATTTATTATAAGGCACCTAAGGTAGTTAAGGTAACTAGAGTTTGGTTGTAAAGAGAAAGTTTAGGGCAGTCGCAGTTTTGCTGCAGTTGTCAATAAGAAGGAAACGTCTGTGCCAACATTTAGCTGCTATAATTAGCAATGGAGTACACTGTCCATTCAGACGTACAATTGAGACCTAAGCACGTGAGATATATAACAGGAACACTATGGACGACGACTGAGTCCTACCTGACTGCATCAGACATTTTGACCTGTCTAAGAAGGGTGACATCGAGTTGGAACAGTGATGCCATTATTCTATTGTACATCACTGACAACTGTCACAATCTTCTCTATCGTGATTGGCTTACAAAATCAGATCTGGTATCGGCCAATATCAGTTTGTATCAAAGAAAGCACATCAACTTAACTGCAGTTGAACTGAAAGTTAGATCATAAAATCTGAAAATGAACAAAATACTACAAAAGTAGTCGCTCATGGAGCTGGACTGTTCAGTAGAACAGTCTAAATACAAAGAAAAGGTTCACGAGAGTCGATTTTCCGCTCCCTGTTGCTCCCTCTACAGAGGGAGCTATCTTTAGTACACGACCTTAATGTTGCTCCCCCTACAGAGGGAGTGAGGGAGTCTGGTTCCCCCATGTTGCTCCCTCAATGTTGCTCCCTTTACAGAGGGAGCGAGGGAGTGTTGCTCCCCGTGTTGCTCCCTCAATTGCTCCCCTTACAGAGGGAGTGAGGGAGTCTGGCTCCCCCATGTTGCTCCCTCAATGTTGCTCCCCCTAGAGAGGGAGCTATCTTCAACACATGTTGCTCCCCCTACAGAGGGAGCATGTTGCTCCCCCTCCCCGCTCCCCCTACAGAGGGAGCTATGTTTAGCACGTGTTGCTCCCCCTACAGGGGGAGCAACATGCTCCCCCCCCTCATTTCCCTCACCCTATACTACTACTGATATGCTCATCTGATACAACAATCTGGATGTCGGCCCTTTTCTCGAAACAATTGATAAAATGTTTAAGCTCTTTTTCGAACTGGGCATAAACATGTTTGAGGAAGCTGTACCTCTACCAGGAGTGGCGCTTGAGCATCTGTCCGTTAAATCAGCTGACCGTATCAGATACTTCATTGCCCTCTGGAACATAAGTAGCTAACACCTACAGCACCTGGCCAAGGCCAATATGTGGTTGGCGAACCATCTATTGTGCTTCATCAAATGCACGTAGTAGAGGCCTGCACGGGCCGAATTTTTGCGGCCCGGCCCGGCCCGCGAGAAATTTTTCTCGGCCCGCCCGGCCCGACCCGTCAACTGCTTCGTCCCGGCCCGGCCCGTCAAAATTTTCGTTCCGCCGGAGCCGCGAAATTTTTTGTCCCAAAATTCAAAATTACGTAAATATTTTTCTTAAGCTTGCTTTTCCAAACAGAATCTCTGCTTTTCAGTGATTTTTCTATGAAAAGTGTGTTTTTCCTAAAAAATGATTTTCGAGTTTTTAATGGTTTTAAGGACACAATTTTTGTCGTTCTACAAATGAAAGCAAATAGATGCTGACTTGTATTGACAATTTGTATGACTGGAGCGTTAGAAAAACAAAAACATTTAAAATTCCCTGAAAAATTACAGTGGCAGCATTTAAATATTGTACTTTTATTAAACCGGTTGCAATTCTGTAAAGTGCACAAATTTATTAGAATTAGTCGAGAATTAAACGAATTGTAATTAGAAATAAAGAACTTTAGAAAGATGCAGAAGGATCGATTTCAAAGAATAGTAAATCTTTGCTTCAGAAATCCAAAGCTTTGATTCTTTAAACAGCGTTTTCTAAGAAAATGTAAGATTTTTAAAAAGCATTGCGAACACATTAAAACCAAAGCAAAAATACTTACACTGTTCCTAATACCGTATATTACCCTAATTCAAAGTTTTATATTCTTATGTAGTAAACGCTAAACTGACTTAGATGAATTGAGGATTTGACTTTAATGATGAGACTGACGACAAATACATATCACTCATGACAATAAAATGCTGAAGTTAACTGCGGAAAACCAGGGTTACTGTGAACGAAACATTTAGGAAACACAAAACCTTTTAAGCTAAAATATGAGTTACTGTTTTACAGTTAAATCATTCAAAAAACTGATGGCGGGCCGGACTATCGCCCGGGCCGTGAACTTTGGTCGTCGGCCTGCCCGGCCCGGCACGTAGACGCCGCACGTCTAGCACGTAGGCAGCCAAACTACCACCAAGGGACTCCCAGTAAAAAAGATTCTCGGATATGACGCTAATGCCCTATGCCTGTGGTCCCTTTGCTAGAAAATGCCATTGAGCCTATTTCAGGTTTGGGCCCCAATGGTAGAAAATGATACTGGAGAAAGGTTACCCCATTATTGTTTGTAGCCTCAAATCGTGGAAAACATGGAAATAGCCTGCCGGATGACTTAGCTGGGTCTTACAATCCCAAAACTTTTTAATTTTGGAGGTTGAGATATCGATTGTTTGCATGCACATTAAACGTCTGATCTCGTTTGGCAAACAAATCTGTATATGCTTAACATAAGAAGAGTCAGTTTGAACATAAAAATTAAATATAAAAACAGTTGCATTACTGCTTTTCACCTTTTGCGCTGAGAAACAACATTGAATGCAACGTGCAATTAGCATGGAAATCTTAAGGCCATTTCGACGGGTAGAGTAGAGTAAAAGTTAACTCGATCCTTTTCATGAAACAGTTAAAAGATAGAAACGCTAGGTTGAATGGAGTTAAAACGAGTAATAGTAACTCTACTCTGCTCTACATTTCTTGGAAAGGCACTCTGAGGGACCTCCCTCAAAAACTACAAACCAACCCTGTGTTTGTAGGCGTTTCAACAAAAACCCTGAGTGGTTACTGATGTTTCTGTGCCAATATAACAGCCAAGATAGGCTTTAATCTTGCACTGGCTGACTGCTAACTGGAACAAACGTAAATTTAGCTGTGCAAAAAATTGCTGGTTGATATTCGCATACAGGCCCCCAAGTTTGATCACTCTCCTAATAACTGCACCCCACCTATTAACACCTTCCCGCCCACCAACCAAACAGTATGATGGTGATAGCTAAGCCAAACACTAGCTAAGGCCGAAAAAGCGTTGGGCGTGTGCCAGTTAAAATTGACAATACACAAATAAATAATTTACATACTATCTCTACAGTAGTTTGGTTTGGTTAATTAATTAGCAACATTAACTAATTAATTATTTGGCATATCAGAAAGTGAAGGGTTTAAGAAGCAGCATTGCTCTGGTTATCCGCGGTGTTGTGAGCGTAGGATAACGTGGGAGGGAATGGGGAGTTCATGCCCCATAGAGATCGGCCAAAAACAGGAAGACCTCCTCAAAGAGGGAAAAAAGTTGGATACTCTGTAGGTAAAACTGGGTGATAGGTACTTTTCAGCAGAAATTGCACTTTTCTAGGAAATATTAGCTATTTTTTCAAGAAATTTCTTAAGATTCGCTAATGTCTTCATTTTCCATTTTTGAACAAACATTTTAGAGTCGCTATTTTTCCTAGTTTCTGGATCCCCTGGTTAGATTTGGTCTGAGTGTAAAGGTTTGGTTCCACCGGGACCTCCCGGACGCTCCACGGACCTCCCGAAGTACAGTTGGGCGTGCTAGCCACTACACCACGGAGCCAGGACATAAGAGCACATTAACTTCTATATCGTTGGTTCTCTCTGTAAAGGAGTCAGATTTTGAAAATTTGAAGAGATTGCAGATAAATAAAAATCCACCTGTAACTGAAAAAAGTTAAAATTGCTTTCTGCTGGAGGCTGACACAAAGTTAGAGATTATGGAACAACAAACGGCGCTTTGCTGTAGTTTTACTATTAAACTTTATTTTGAAAAAATAGCCAAAAAATTGTTGGATCTGCGATTCTAGCTGGATTTCCAGCGAGCAAAATAGATGCGCTGGTCAAACAGCCAACTTTGCAGGGCATGACTGATTGTATTTTTTCCTGTTTATCCTCAGTCATGTTAGAGTTGGAAGCCTCCGGTCCTTTAATTATGCTACCGAACTTGAGGATCAGTTTATGCCATTTCTGCTGCCGGATATCCTTTTTAACCTTATTCTGGGCTAGTGATGTTTCAGGCACTGAAACTGAAACTTAAACTGAAACTATTTTGAAATGAGACCTGAAACTGAAACTGAAACTGAAACCGTCTTGGACCGCCGACTGAAACTGAAACTAAAATCGGAAACTGAAACAACACTATTCTGGGCTGTCTTTGTTTGGCTTTTTTGCTAAGGCGTGTGCTGGACTTGGAAGTAGAGATGGATTCGCTGCGCCGGCCGGCTGCCATGGTAAAAAAGGAAAAGAAAAGTGTCTGGGGGAGAAATTTTAAGTTATGTACTACTATTATCATTATTACTATCAAGTTTAAGATTCATAATATCAAGAGTACATAATAGATATGAGTGTGACAGCTGGCAGGCTCTCTGTTATCAGCTCTGGAGCCATGCTCTGAACGCTTACGGCACACCTCCACCGCAATTGCGTACCTAGTGGACCCCCCCCCCCGCAAATCAGTACCCAGTACGCAATTGTGTATGCTCGCTCTTTTTTATAGAAAGGCACCCCCCCGCAAATGCGACCTATCATTGGACCCCCCTCCGCAAAACAGACCCATCATTTTTTCAACTGACGATGATAGGTCACATTTGCGGGGGGGGGGGTGTGGCTTACGGTAGAAAATGTGAGCATACGCAATTGCGTACTGGGTACTGATTTGCGGGGGGGTCTACTACGTACGCAATTGCGTATGCTCACTTTTTCTACCGTAAGCCCCCCTCCGCAAATGTGACTTATCATCGTCAACGTCAGTTGAAAAAATGATGGGTCTGTTTCATCGCTGCTTTCATCGCTCTGCAGTTCACGAGATTTAGGTTTGCGAAAATGAAACCTAAACGTCAGTTAGCAATAATTATTATTAATTAATTAATTTCGTTAATTCGTTTGTTGGTTGCTTAAACACATATGTGTACAGATTGCAAACACGCCTGAACTTATATATTCTGCCCATTTTCAGAGCAGTCAACGTTTCCAATTTAGATTGGCATTAAAACAGTCTCAATGTATGTAATTTTTTGGATAATTTTCCTCAATTTTGAGTGAAAGGTACACCAATTTCACTCTCCTAATTGATTTGTTTGAGGCGTAGTCTACATTTTCTTTGTAGTATTGAAAGTTGATATCATCCAGTATAAGTGTACAATTTTTTCAGTCAATGTTCACTTAAGTCACAGAAAATGTTTCCCTCCTACAACCTTGATATCTCTGAGGCTTATCAAAAGCATGAAAGCAAAGGTGAGATGCTATATGTTTGAATTATATAAAATTTCAAAACAGTTTTAGAAATAAATTAACAAGTCAATGAACATTTAGTAATCAAAGACCCAACTAAAGTCACTATCACTGCAAACCGTTCTGCTCTACGTAGTGAATTACTACTAAAATATCAGTAGTTGGTGAACTCTTGAAAGTTTGAAATTAGGGGCTCTAGGAGTTGTCAATGTCACGGTGCAGTTTTTCCCCCGGTGCAGAATTTCCCCCCTGTTTCCGGGGGCAAATCTACACTGTTAACTCACAGGTGGGAAAGCTATGTACACCGTGAAAGTCAAAAGTTGTACGGTTGAGACACAATTCGACCTCTTCAAACTTATCTTCGAATTTGGAGTTCAGCTTGTCACAATGTGAATTTCGTGAAACCAATCGCAGGCTCGCTGTTTCCTATTGTTTCTTTGGATCCTTAAGGATCCTTCAGCCAAAATTAACCTAAAAATTTAAGCCAGTTTTATATTTGTCTGAGAACGGCATCCCTAAAATAAACTCAATTCACAATTAAAACTTCAACTTTTATGATTTCACTTTTAACTTCTAATTTTAATTAATTAGTTTTTAGTCAATTTCTTTTAATATTTTTGAATTTTAGCAGATCGTCCAAAGGAGGTGGCAAAATGGCTGTTTTGTGGTTCAATAGTTGCCAGCATTTTGGTGGTTCTGGAATGTGGTCTACTCTCGCAAGCCATCCTGAAACAAGTGCAAACCATGAAAGCCATAGTTGACAAAGAAGTCGTGTCCTTTCAGGTTGTGAAGTTCTCCGTATCTAAGGTTTAACTTTACCTAGTAAACACCCAGAAACACAACCAAAAACAGTATGATGCTGCTGGTTTTAGAACTTTTTTGAAAAAGAAAGAAATTAAATTTGCTGAGAATCGAACCACGGACCATCCCATCTGTAGACCAGAATACTACCATTCGACCACCGAGAAAGGAGAGCTACTTTTGCATTATTGGTGTTCCTCCGCGCAGCTCAATTTAATTTTGACACAAAATTCGCCAAGTGAAAGAGTGTACCGCTTTAAGCAAACGTAGAAGCGGAAATACAAAGCAGCAACAGTTTAATCAATATGGGAAGCGGAATTTGGTGTAAACCTAAAAATTAATATTTTAATTTTTTTAGCAAAACTCGGATTTGATCTGGTCAGAAATCAAAATGTGGAAGAAAAATTATCAGCCGGAAAAAAGAGCTGGTAAGTCGAAACCGTTGTAAAAGTTTGGAACAAATTTTTGTGCCTTACAGAAGGCTCATCAATTTATGAATGAATAGCAGTATTAAAGCACGAACTTTCTCCCAAGTGCCATTGCGATATTGAGTCAAAAATTACCAACAAAGCAATGACATTGTAACTAACTTTTTAAACTTCAACGTTGAACCACGAAAAGAAGCTAGGTTTCGGAAAGTGCAACAGTTTAAATGAACATTAATTAATTCAACGTGCGTCTGACAAAATTTTTTTCGACAATACATACCTAAATCTTTTTCAAAAAATTTATTTCAACCAATTAGCTAATATCAATTGTTTCTGTTCCAGCATACGGTACAGGCGGTATTGGTAGTTACGAGGAAATCGCATCACACTTTTCTACAGCCTACCTGCCTTCTTCATCCTACAGTGGATCCGCTGGTGGCTACGATATTGGAGGATATCCGGTCGACCCCTATCCCATGCCGGAACCAAGCGCTTCCGGTTATGGCATTGGACAGCCCGCATCGGGTTACGGTATTCCTGCCACTGGCTATGGTCTGTCACCGCCCTCCGTGCAGCCTACGTTCGCTACTGCCGGCTACCGTACCGGTTACGGTATTGTAGATCCTATCCATCCGTATCCTGTCGTTGAACCGATCCCCGGAGGCTACGGTACCAATGTTCCGCTGCGTAGCACCATAGGTGGCGGTGGTTACGGTAGGTCCGCCCCTCCTACAGTACAGCCAACGCCGCCAGGCTACGACGGTAGTCCACCCTTTGGAGGCTACGGTAGTGGGGGTCAGGGGACTATTATCGGGAAATACGGTAGCACGCCACCCAGTACGGGATATGGTAGCATCGTTCAACCGATGCCACACGTTGAGCCTGTTCCCCAGTCTTACGGTAGACAAATTCCTGGTTACGGTAGTGGGGGCCAGGATGGCTTAGTCGGGGGTTACGGCAGTACACTACCCAGTACGGCATACGGTAGAGTTGTTCAACCGCTACCACAAGTTGAGCCTGTTCCCAACTCCTACGGTAGACAAATTCCGGGTTACGGTATTGGATACGGTACGGCACAGCCAAACGGTTACGGAGGGGACCTTCCCAATGGCGCTACTCAAAGCCCTCCTATTCCGTCTCCAGAGCCTTTGATTGACTACTACTCTGCCAACTGTCCAATTGGCCCGCCTGGACCACCGGGTTCTCCCGGATTGGACGGAGTTCCGGGAAGTCCCGGAAATCCGGGCCAGTCCGGAGTGGACGGACTGCTGAATGGCCTTTCTGTGGACGGTGACGGATGTCACATGTGTCCTGCCGGACCCTCAGGAGCTGTCGGCAGTCCGGGTTTGTTCTTTTTTAGCATTAATTGTATATCTAGTGAATATTTCAATTTAAAACAATGGATCATCATTTCGTATTACATAGGAATATGTGAAAATGGTATTATTTTTAATGCGTTAGCTTTTGTCCGAGCGTTGGGAAAGCTGGCTGAATTGTTAGCAATTAATATGTACCAAGAGAGTATCTGTCTCACGCTGCGAGCGTAGCTCAATCATATCATACCTCTCAAAGCTCGGTGGTTCGATCCCCGCCAATGGACACTTTTCTTCACATCTTTCAATCCTGATTTCAACCTTTCACAGCCTAGCATAGCCTGCAATCTGTCGATCAAAATTGCAATTAATTGCAGTTTGCTTTTAGGTGCAAGAGGGCCGCCCGGAGCCAAGGGAGATCCCGGACCACGCGGCCCAGACGGGCGCCCAGCTGGCTCGGGAGGTCAACCAGGGACACCGGGACTGAAGGGTCCGCCCGGAAGACCCGGCGTTCCCGGTCGAAAAGGACCTCCGGGCGAACGAGGTCGGGGCGGAAAAGGACAGCCAGGTCAGACTTGAATTTGGAGATTTTAAGATCTTTGTCTAAGTGATTCAGAAAAACTGAATTTGCAAGATTCGAGTGTGTGATGTAAGCTTTTAGCCAGAGCAAGCCAGTACAGTAACGTACGAGCAGGAAAATGCTCACGCAAAGCATACCAGCTTTCTTATCACATCTGCAACCTTAGGCTTATTTTAGCCAAACGTTTAGCCTTAGCCCACCGTTCTGATTTATTTTCAACTCATTTTCCCTGCGCAAATTTTGAAAAAACAATAACCTAAATGCTATAATTTTTATATCAACTTTTCAGGAGCCAAAGGACCGCCCGGTCTCAGAGGTCAACGCGGTGCCCCCGGGAGCCCGGGTAAGGCATTTCTGTCCGTTGTGGGTGTGCCGGGAACCCGTGGCTCCCCTGGACTCATGGGGGCTCCCGGTATGCCCGGGGTTCAGGGAACAGTTGGGGTCTCCGGTCCCCGAGGACTTCCCGGAAAGGACGCCATCTACTGTCCCTGCCCGGAAAGAGCCTATTACTATGACGAATACTCTACCTCGCCTCGTGGCGGGGGAGCGACTCTGCTGCTGCAAGACGACTACGATATAGCCAACTACCCAGAGGAAACTAATTTGCATATTGGACAAGGAATCCCGCTGATTCCGCCGATTTCTGACCGCCTGGATTTGTTTCATCAAGCGTTGCCGCAGTTTTTGGCGGATCCAGCTCTGCGATTTCTGCAGCCGACTGTCCCGCGAAGAGTGCGACGCTTTCGGCGGTCCGCGACAAGGAAGAGAAATTGCAAATGAGACAGGATGTGGCTGTTCTAAACATTATCTAAACTGAAAAATTTGTACTGTGTTAATTTTCCGCTGGTTAGAATTATGTGATTATATTATTAAATCACAAGGAAGTGCAACAGAGTAGCAATTTCATTCCGTCTAGAGGCGGTATATTCGTAAGCGTTCTTGTCCTTTGGAATTACACGTTTTGAACCAAGGTTATGCAGAAGAATTTTGTCGTTTTTAGCAGCAAGCTTTATTTTTTATTTGGCAAGTTTTTTAGGGACTTAGGTTTGTTAGCATTAGCATCCAGTTAAAGGTGTTTAAGCAGTGACAGTTTCTTTGACGTTATCAGCAGTTTTGACAAGAATTGGCCCGTTTTCACCAACAATAATTTAACTACTCAGATAGTCTGATAATAAATATTATTGTTTGTTTTTCGCCAGTTTGTACCAACTTCGAAATAAATATTCTTAGCAGCTTACGTGGGAGAAAACGCATTTAGAAAGTGTTCAGCTTATATAGTAAGCCTTGTCTTGACGGGCAAGTCTATACTGTGGGATTTTTGTCTCGCCAGAATTTCTGAAATTCTACGACTAGAAATGAATGGCCTTCTTGCGTGCGAGCTAAAAGAATAGCAAACTAATGCAGCATTCATAGTTTCTGTCACAAGCTGACGCGCGTGGACGCCCGTCGACGCGCGTGTGTAAGCGTCTGCATGCATTCATAAGCATGAATGTGTTACAATTAGTTTTAAACGGTTAAACCGGCATGTTACATCCTGAGGCGTCGACGCGCGTCTCTATGCACTATGAATGTACCTTAAGCTTAAATCACGAAAAGGATTGACTTAATTTCAACTCTTTCACCTGGCGGATTTCTTTCAGTCTTTAGTTAAGTCGGATTCTTGCGTGTTATCTCGCTCCACAGTCCTCTTGTAGACGCACTGCACTTGTGCGTTGAAAATTTGTGCACATTGGACTAGAGTAGCGGTCACTCCACTGAATTTCACCGAAGTTCCCGGTGACTCAGTTGGTTAGAGCGTCTGTGCGTTAATCAGGAGACTGCGGGTTCGAGTACCACCAGATGCCTGAATTTTTCGGGTGCCTGGTGGTGTGCAACTTTCTTTCATTCTTTAGCTAAGTTTGACATAGTTTTTGTTGACTGTTAAGGTTAATGTTTGGACAAAAATCGATTACTAGTCAGGGTCAAACGTTCACCAGTCGACCCATGCGGGAGGAAGACCTTGAAAAGGTGGACGAACTGACATCTCAAGGCTTTATGGATGTGGGCCCGGAAACCCTGAGGCTCAACTTTCACACATCTCCAGGCGGATTTAATGTGGCTCTGAATGAGGTGGGTCAAATTGTGGCCATGGAAGGACACAACGATATGACTAATGGAATTCGATTTAGTGCTCAGATATTGGTGTCATCTGAGATAAGGTTGGTCGGATAACGCAGAATTGAAATGGTGGCGGGAAGCGGTATTTATCGTCTGGAATTTCTAGAAACAATTATTTTTGCTTTTTTCGAAATGGCCCCTCCGTTAGCATTTTGACAACCTCTCCCAAGTTGGAGTACACTTCACGAAGTCGGAGGATAAGCTAACCTTGCTGAAAAATCGTCAGACGTAAAGTCTTCTTAAAAATGGGCGGGTGGGGAAGACTAACTTTTGTAATATGTACCTGGATGGGTGGATTCAATTTTCTGAAGAATTTTTCGCTGGATAATTTGGGTGTCCCTCGTGGAAGCAATTTCGTCTTACTTATTTTTGCCGCTACTTTTGGCATTGTCAAAATCATACTGTGTTAAACGACCTTCGCACACTGTTTACCAGAGTGCATAATTGAACTATATATAACAGAGATGAAACCGGGTCACTATTTACTGACCCGGTGACCCGGTGACCCGGTCCACCCCTGACCCGGTGACCCGGTGACCCGGTATTTATGAAAGTCAGGTTTAAGCTTGCAAAAAATTAAAAATACTTTATTTGGGTGTGGTGAGTGTTTTTACCATTTTGGATATTTTTGATGACTAAAATATCAAGTTGGGCAAAAGTTTTGCTTTCCTTAAAGTAGTAGCATTGGAAAGTGAATATGGTAAGTAATAGAGATGAGCATTTCGGCCCGTCGGCCCGGCCCGGCCCGGCCCGGCCCGCGGGCCGGGCCGGGCCGGGCCGAGAAAATTTTTTAACTGCGGGCCGGCGCGGGCCGAAACGGGCCGGATCGACTATAGAAAATGTTCTAAAATCGCTAAAATTAGCTAAATATCTACTCATTCTGACTATTTTACAGCAAAATTTAACATTTTGTAGCACATTTTAGCCAGAGTTGGAAGGTGGACGCGGGTACCCGCGGGCACCCGCGGGTACCCGCGGGTCCAGTGGACATGGACAGAGGGTTTGTCCACGTGGACAAACGTGGACAAATGTGGACAAAATTTTCGTCACCCGTTTTTTATTAAAGCGTTAAAATTCAACCTAGCTTTATATACTCGTTTTTATATTGGCTATTTTTAGTTTCCATTGTTATGTTTTATTGTGCTGGCATCGTGACTTTTTAGCTTTGCTGACCCCATTTCTCTTTAAATCGCTTTGCAGGCGCTGGTGTGATCTGTATTACTTGATGTTTGCTGGGAAAACCATAATGAATATATTTTCTTTCACTAAATTACAATGCTTAAGGTGCTGGTTCGGGTTCGCGTGGGCGTTTTTGGGCATTAAAACTGCAATTGTTGTAGAAATTTATTCGAATTTGCTACAATTACATCGTTTAGCCTATAAAACATTTTAGAAAAGTCGCGGTGGAACATTTGCGTTCTAGAGAAATTAGATTAAATCCGTCATAACTTCCACTGCGGCCACCAAGACCTAACTTTGATCTTGAGTCTTGAGAGTATTTTTCGGTTCCTTACAACTTAAGAGCGAAAACTGAATTTCGAGTTCTAAAACTAGTCATTTTTCAAAAAATCAAATATATATTAGTGATGTGGATCGGATCGGATCGGCAGCTAAAAATTTAACCGATCCGATCCAGCAAAATTGTTCGTCGATCCGATCCGATCCGATCCGATCCGGGTCCTGGATCGGTCGATCCGATCCGATCCGGCGATCCGAAATGATTTCTTCAAAAAGTCTGTGAGTGAGTTCACACTAAATGAGGCTCCACTGAGTGAGTACCAGTGAGGCACATGATGATCGCTGCCTGCCTACTAACATAATACAAATTCAGCATTATCAATTTAAGATAATACAAATCAAACATATCAGTTGAAACTATAATTTTGAGATTTAATTACAATTTGAAGTAAAATTTATTAACTTGATGTTCCAGACACCGAAATTGAAGTTGTAATTTTTTCGATCGCCGATCAAACTAACATTTTTTCTCGGAAACGTTATCTGAATCTTGTACTGTACAGCGAAAACAGACTAAAAGCTTTTTAAAACATTGTGGGAAGTAAATTTTGTATGAACACTGAGTTTGACTCCTTCGGGTTTCGGAATAAAGCCACAAATAGTCCAACCACAAAACTTCACTCCGAAATTCTGACAACAGTAAGCAACATTAATTACAGAGAGTTGTGCATTAATTCATTTATTAATTCATTTTTCATTACTACAGCATACTAACAGCGGGTCTTGCTTCTGCACTTCGATGTCAGATGGCAGATGCATTGCATAAATATATAGTTTGTAAAAGTATTAGATTGCTGTAAGTTGTTACATACTTATGTACTGAATGCTAAGCTTGAGAGACGCAAAACCAAAAACAAGTTTTGTTGCTAGAAGGAAAATATTGGACTAACAACGTAAGCACTAAACAGTACAGTAATCGAAGTCAAGTTCAGTCACAAATATGCGTTGGGTACGGTTTAATTATATGTGATGTTGGGTATCAGGTCGGATCGCCGATCCGCCTGACCCAAGCGATCCGATCCAGACCGATCCAGCTGGTCTACCGATCCGATCCGATCCGATCCGATCCGACCTCCGGATCGCGGATCGGATCGATTTTGCCGATCCGATCCACATCACTAATATATATTGCATGATTTCGACAGCTTCAACTGCGCTGGTCCATCGATCAAGTGTTGTCTGTATTTGTGTCCTAAAGGACATGTTATGTCCAAATGGAGAGCTCTCTGCGGCATCTCTCTCAACAGCACAGCAACGAAAATGTGAAATTTTGAAATTCGCAACCAGATTGTTTTGAACACAGATTTCTCCCAACTCATACAATTTCTCCCAACCCAACTCTAAATTGTTAGCTTAAGCATCAAATTCTTATTCGTTTTAGTGATGTTTTAAGTTTTTTCGAAAAAAAGTTGCGCCTAGGCGCAATGATTTCATACATGTGTATATACTTCTGCTTGATTTCGACTCAGCGTTGCCAATACCAGCCTTTCTTAGGGTCACCCTTCTATGCGATGGCAGGAGGGGTAGGTATGTACATATGGTGGGGAAGGTATGTACATGAGGTGTATCAGATATGTACATAGTCCAAAAATGCATGTACAACTGTATACAATAAATGTATACATACACACAATATATACAATACATACAATCCACACATAGGGAGGAGAAGTATCCCCTCCCCTCTCCCTTTCCCTTCCCCATTCCCCTCCCCCTCTCCCTCACCCTCCCCCTCCCCCTATCCCTATCCCTACACCCGGTTGTGTAGGGGTATGTGTATGTGTATATGCTGAACGATGTCACGAACGATGTCATGGGGTCCCCATGTGAGTATGTGTGTGTGTGTGTGTGTATGCTAAACGATGTCACGAACGATGTCATGGGGGTCCCCATGTGTGTGTGTGTAGGGGTATGTGTATGTGTATATGCTGAACGATGTCACGAACGATGTCATGGGGTCCCCATGTGTGTAAGTGTGTGTGTATGCTGAACGATGTCACGAACGATGTCATGGGGGTCCCCATGTGTGTGTGTAGGGGTATGTGTATGTGTATATGCTGAGCGATGTCACGAACGATGCCATGGGGGTCCCCATGTGTGTGTGTGTAGGGGTATGTGTATATGCTGAACGATGTCACGAACGATGTCATGGGGTCCCCATGTGTGTATGTGTGTGTGTGTGTATGCTAAACGATGTCACGAACGATGTCATGGGAGTTCCCATGTGTGTAGGGGTATGTGTTTATGCTGAACGATGTCACGAACGATGTCATGGGGGTCCCCATGTGTGTAGGGATATGTGTATATGCTGAGCGATGTCATGTGTATATGCTGAGCGATGTCACGAACGATGTCATGGGGGTCCCCCCATGTGTGTGTACGGGTATGTGTATGTGTATATGCTGAACGATGTCACGAACGATGTCATAGGGTCCCCATGTGTGTATGTGTATGTGTGTATGCTGAACGATGTCACGAACGATGTCATGGGGGTCCCCATGTGTGTGTAGGGGTATGTGTATGTGTGTATGCTGAGCGATGTCACGAACGATGTCATGGGGGTCCCCATGTGTGTGTAGGGGTATGTGTATGTGTGTATGCTGAGCGATGTCACGAACGATGTCATGGGGGTCCCCATGTGTGTGTAGGGGTATGTGTATGTGTGTATGCTGAGCGATGTCACGAACGATGTCATGGGGTCCCCATGTGTGTGTAGGGGTATGTGTATGTGTGTATGCTGAGCGATGTCACGAACGATGTCATGGGGTCCCCATGTGTGTGTAGGGGTATGTGTATGTGTGTATGCTGAGCGATGTCACGAACGATGTCATGGGGTCCCCATGTGTGTGTAGGGGTATGTGTATGTGTGTATGCTGAGCGATGTCACGAACGATGTCATGGGGGTCCCCATGTGTGTGTAGGGGTATGCGTATGTGTATATGCTGAACGATGTCACGAACGATATATATATATATAACTTTATATATATATATATATATATATAAAGTTGATAATTTCGTGTTGCCATCGCATGGATTATCTACCTTTCTTAGAGCAATCATTAAGCATTGCATTTTTAAATTCTATTATATAGGTATACTCGTAAATTTAGACTGTCTGTCAGGTTTTCTGACCTGATTTTTAGGAGTTTTTGAAAATTCTCAAAATCTGGAAGGTCCCACTCCCCCTGCCGCCATTGAACATTTTCGGAAGACTTTAATTTAAGTAATTTGAATACTGCAAACAAGTAAATTTCCAGAGAAAATACCAGCTTCCAGCTAAACAAGCACACTAGCAAATTGTAATTCTAAAATATCCTGGCTCTAATATAGAATTAAAACTGGATTACTAAAAGAAAATTTGTTTTGAAATACAGGCACACTCTTAAAAAGACTCCTGTAGAAATTACAGGAATCCTTGTAGTTCCCTACAAAAGTGCTCCTGTGCGGTCAGTCACTAGCGGAGCTTCCTGTATCTTCCACAAAAGTAACTTTTGCATTTTTTACCGGTCTCTGGAATAGTAAAAATTACAGGAGTTTCCTGTAGAAAATACTAAGCAAACCTGTAGTTTTTATTACAGGAATTTCCTGTAGAAAATACAAAAGAAATCTGTAGTTCTGTTCGACTTTTTTTACAATCCTATATCAAATACCAAACCTGTATTTTTTACAAGACAAAACCTGTAAATTTCACTGGAGCGACCTGTTATTTCAGAGGGGGGGGGCAGGTGCGGGGGGGGCGGCCGCTCCCAAAATATTTTCGGCAGGGAGCGGCCGTTACAAAAAAATCACCCACTGGGTGTTGGAAGACTGAAAATTTGAAAAAATTCAAAAATTTCAGTCTTCAAAAATTATGACCACTATCGCCCTTATATACAAAATTTGCGTTATCAGCGTATCGAGTACTTTCCTGTGAGCAAACCTGTAAACCAGTGAAAACTACAGGTTTCATTTGTACTGAATACTGGTCTAACTTGTAATCAATTCTACTAAAGTATGTCCGGTAAACACTACCAACGATGACCTGTAGAAATTACAAGACTCAACCTGTATTTTCTACAAAAGCTTTTGTACTTATCATCTACAAAAGTGATTCCTGTAGTTTCTACAGGAACATTTCTAAGAGTGCACTGGTGGACAAAATTTAAAAGCGTGGGCATGCGGGCATGTGCGGGCGGACGTGGACAAGACCTGCGTGGACAAACGTGGACGTGGACACTGAAAATCTTGTCCACTTCCAACTCTGTTTTAGCGTATCCATATTGCATTGGAACCTTTGAAATGATATTGTTAGTAAAATTTTGGAATTTTTCTTTTTGCGGGCCGGGCCGGGCCGAATGTTGGAGCGGGCCGGGCCGAAAAATTTTGCCAGCGGGCCGGGCCGGGCCGGGCCGAGCAAGATTTTGGAGCGGGCCGGGCCGGGCCGGGCCGAAAAAATCCGGCCCGTGCTCATCTCTAGTAAGTAAGCCGGAAAAAATCAATTGAAGCAAAAAAATTTGCACGATTGCGCTCAATAATGTGAAGTAAACTACATAGCTTTTTGAATCAAACAAATTGGAACAAAATACTTTGCCAAAGTCATAACATCATCTAATTCTAATCATAGGGTTTAACATTAGCTAGCACTTTTCTGTTTTATCATTATATATTTTTGTAAAATATTTCATTTAGTTGTATGATTGAAGTTTCACTCAGCGGAAATTTTTTAGAAATATTTTTTCGTATGGCTAGGATTCAGAGAATATGAAATAAAATCAATCACAATTGGTTGCTGAAAATACATATGTAGTAAGCAAAATTGCAAGTAAGACAATTGCAAAAAATGTAAAGTAAAACTCAGAATCTGTAAACCTTGTTTTGTTGAGATTTTCCTTCTTACCGAGATTTGAAACCCACGGTCTGACCCTCTCCCTCCATAAATAATAGCAGCAGCAGCGATAAAGCACTTACAGTTAAGATGGAGCATGGAGAATTTTAGATTTTAAAATAAAGATTTCAGACTCTCGAGGCCCATGTAATATATAGTTTTCATTTTCTAGTTAAGATCCAACGCAATGATTGATGTTTCAAACCTAAATCTAAGCTTGACAGGACATTACAAATATTATGAGGACACTACTTCATACAACGACAAGCATTTAAAAAACTTCACGACTAGTGTTTGAGGCCGGCCGGCGTAAGCCGGCCGGCGGCCGGCCGCCGGCCGCCGACTTTTGCTCGCCGGCGGGCCGCCGGCTACCGGCCGGCCGGCCGGCCGGCCGCCGGCTGGGATACAAATCTCCAATCAGAAATTTACAAATTAGAGAAACTAACCGTAAAATGAACTCCAAATCTAGTTATCTAGTTATCTAGCTAATTTTCTATGCTATGCTGTGCTATTTTTCTAAGATAACATTCGAAAATAAATATCTTACAAGTTATACTACTGCAATGCAAATTGCTTTAGGCCGGCAGCCGGCCGGTCGGCCG
Organism: Trissonchulus latispiculum; assembly: GCA_030248195.1. Classification (NCBI taxonomy): domain Eukaryota; kingdom Metazoa; phylum Nematoda; class Enoplea; order Enoplida; family Ironidae; genus Trissonchulus; species Trissonchulus latispiculum. Next base: position 21,374 of record JASAND010027227.1, read on the forward strand.
GCTACGGGCCGGCCTACGGGCTCACCGGCCGCCGGCCGGCCGGCCGGCGATCGGCCGGCCGGCAGCCGGCCGGCGGCCGGCCGGTGAAACCCCGGCCGGCCTCAAACACTATTCACGACTAGTTAAGAATATTTCTACTGGAGTAACTGATGAAGTTTTCAGTTGGCAAAAATTGGTAAAACTTTGAAAAATATCCTATAACAGCAAAAAAATTTCTCCAATCAAAAATACCGGGTCAAGACCGGGTCAGAGCTCCTGACCCGGCGACCCGGTGACCCGGTTTCATCTCTGATATATAAGAAGAAGAGTAAGCCACTAGAGGGCTCCTCTTCTTGGCATTGCGTAACAGTGCTCTGCTTACATATAATACGCGAATGTTCCCCCGTTTGGTGGTGGGAGCTCTCTTCGACAGAGCATACCCCCTCCCCGTTTGGTGGGAGGAGGGTAGAGCAGAGGATTACGGTAGTTCTTGTTCTATTCGAAAATGGGTCCCCGTTTGGTGGGGGATAGCAAAGAGAGGTCCCCGTTTGTTGGGGGGGGGGGTAGGCAAAAGGGGCCCCCGCTTGGTGGGGTGGGGTAAGCAAAAGAGGTCCCCGTTTGGGTGGGGTCGCCAACAGAAGATCAGATTCAGCCAATCTTAGCAACTTGGCGACCCCCCCTAAACGGGGCCCCCTTCTACCTACTCCCGACCAAACGGGGACCCCTTTTGCATACCCGCCACCAAACGGGGACCCCTTTTACATACCTCCCACCAAACGAGGAGGGGTATGTTTGTCGACCTGCCACCAAACGGGGGAACATTTGCGTATTATGGGCGGAACACCGTTACGCAATGTCAAGAAGAGAAGCCCTCTAGTGGCTTACTCTTCTTCTATAATATAAAGGAATTAATTATGGACTCTTGCTGTTTAGATATCTGTTAGATAGCAGTCCTTGACAGCTGTTCTTCTGTTATTGTAGAGGGAAAGGTGTATCCCACCTGTTCAGTGGACCCGGGTCCATCGGAAGCGCCACTGCCTACTCCCTCCTGAGATACAGTCGACACATGCCCGTCTATAGACATAAATCTTTGGGTTACTACGGTGTCCCAAAGTTGGACAGAATTGGACAGCTGCTGCCTTCGTCAACCCCGGTTTGTCGACTCGCCCAAATTGACGCTCAGAATATGACAGACGTCGTTCGATATGACAAATTGCTGCTGCCAGGTTTGTCTCCCATCATTGAGGCAGAAATGAAGGGGTGGTAAACGGTTGCCACCAGGGTTAACCATGTGTTTATATGCGTTTGAACTAATTTGTATACAGTATGCCGTATTAGCTGCTGAAACTTTACGTTTGCTCCCTCCCAGGGTGTTTGGCAGCCATTACACGTAATGCTGTTAAATATGTATTTATCTGAGAAGCAAAAGCAATTTGACTGGTTGAAGAGAGCCAGCTATCCTCTGGCGTGACGATCAAAGAAATTACCGTTATCCTTCAATAACTTGTAGACATGTGGCTTTACCACTATCGAGATCCTCGACAATAATGTCGAAAGGCATAAAATCACTAAGGGCCTTTTCGCGCAGTGAGTTAAACGAGTTAAAAGAGTTAAAATTAACTCAATTCTTTTCGCACACAGGATATATAAAAAGAGTTAAACAGTTCATGTTAAGTCGCCTGCGGGGTTAAACGAGTTAAAATTTTTTTACTCGTCTCTTTTAACTCGCGCGCGAAAAGTCCCTAAGAAGAATACTAAAGCCTTGGTTGTGCATATCCTACTTGAATGGATACTCGAGATAAACCTTTTAATTTAGGTTATCCGTAAACCCATTCGAACAGCATTACGGTTTCAATAGCTACTATTTTGACGCTTTCTAATGTCTATTATCTGTTTATCTATTATCTATTATCTATTTAGGTATTGAACGAAGCTGCTACATTCGTGAATGGTGTCTTGCCACCAAATATCCGACAAAAGTGGTTGGATTGGTGGCCTACGATCTGGTGGGATCAAATCCCTGTGGATATGGAGTACTTCGACAAAATAATAAATATGTTTATCTTTCTCCGCTTTACGCTGACACTGAGCACGTTGCCAGGCAAATTTATGTCGGACTACTGCAGCTTTATGTCAAGTTTTGGAATTTTACTGAGCTTTGCCTTTTGGGACCGTCAAAATCCCGACTAATTATGGAAGTGTCGCATAATTTAGGCCTTGAGAGATTTCTGACTGAGATGTACTGGCACAGGAATGACCCGAAAGTTGTGAAATTCGTGAAAACTATTCAGTACGATAAAGTGTATGGCGGTTTTGATTTTTGGCCGATATAAAAATAAAGTTATTGTATGGTATTGTTAGCATGAAGTTACAACTAAATTAAATTAAAACACAGAATTAAACTTTATAATAGCCAGATATCATCAAACTTAACATTGCTTGCTGTATATCTCCGATTACTTAGTATAATACTCATATATATTTACGCTGTAACTGACCACTATCTAGCCGGGTACGGAATTTAGTAATTTAGTTAAGGACAAATGAACAATTAAGTGGGTGATTCTTCCGTATGCGCACACCTGTGTCTAAAATCCGCAAAACATAACCGACTGAGCTGAAATTTGGTAGGAGTGCATTTAAATTTTAAAATGTTTAAATTTTACATTTAAATGTTTGTCATAAATCAATCAGAAAAGTGTGAAAATACACAAATTGGAGCTTAATAGGATAAGTTTTGAAAATTTTAGACACAAATTTACGGTAGAATAACCAGAAAGTGACATCAAAATTCTTTCTGCAGTGCAAACCATTATCGGATGCAACCCGAGCAAGATTTCGGCACGTGTGTACTTGTTATCACTCTAATCAACACTTTTTGCACATTATCACAAGTAACGAAGAAATGTTTGCTTCCGCCCTAAAAACTTGCCATTTTGCACTTTCGCATAGTTCAGTATATAACCATTTATATTGTACTGTGTACATTCTGTTGCACTGTATCTTTTGATATCTTACCGTTTTACTTATCTGTGGAGGCTTACTGACACTAGGGCTCATTATGTGTCCAGTAGTGTAAGAAATGAAACTGTCACTTCAGCACCTCAAACCTGATAAATTCGGACCTCGGGTGGAACTCGAACCCACGACTTCCAGATTAACGCTCCGACGCTCTGCCAACTGAGCTACCAAGGCTACTGTCGCACCAAGCTCGATGATCTCCGTTTTGTGGTAAAAATTTTGGGCAGAGAGGAAGGATGAAATTGTTGGATTTCACGAACTTAAGCAGGTTTTAGTTTGAAAAGTCAGGGGAATTATTTCGTTTGAATTTCGAAAACATGAGCCTCTGCGATTTTGTATTTGTTAATTATCAACTCAGTTGCGTTAATATGAGCTGCAACAAAGCAATTGAAAAAGAATTTAAATTGAGATACTAAAATTAAGCTAGATCTAAAAATATTTCAGTAACAATAAAAAGTTTAAGTCTCACTCCAGCACCTGATATCAGAAGAATTTGGCCCTCAGGGGTGTTTCGAACCCGACAACCTCCGGACTAACACCAACCTCCAACGCCCTGCCAACTGAGCTACCGAAACCATTGTTACAAGTTAGGAGTTCTTATCTTAGGAAACTCAAGCGACAATAAACGCACAGTGCATTGCAGTCTTACATTTACTTTACTTTAAGGAGCCAACTTGACCAAGTGTTACCCTTTTTTGTCGACGTTGTAACCCCTACAAACTTGATTCAGATAAAAAACTGCGATTTATGATACCTAAAGAATCGATCTAGTTTACAGTACACTACAGTATTCTATAGTTTCAAGTGATGTCATCTCACTTCAACCAATCGTCTGTGATCAGTCGGGGGCAAAAGTTTACCAGTCGACCGATGCGAGAGGACGATTTGGAAATGGTGGACGAAATGAATCAGCAAAACGAAATGGACGTGGGTCCGGCAACCCTACGGCTCAACTTCAACACCTCCCCGGATGGATTTAAGGTGGCTTTGGATGAGGGTGGTCGAATTGTGGCCATGGAAGGACATAATGTGATGTCTAATGGGATCCGATTTAGTGCACTCATAATGGTTTCTTCTGGGTACAGGTGCGTCTGTGGACTGGTAAACATGACCTGGGTTAGCTATTTGGAAATAGGACTCCTATATTTGGTGATAGAGCTACTAATGTTAATGCTAATAATTATACTAGTAACGAATGCTGATGTTGTAACTACAGGTATCTCAATGGATAGATGCTTATGCAGATTAATCTTAGATACATTTGACTATATACACTACACTGATAACATCTGATGATAGATGTATAGTATCAAAGTACAGAAATTTTAAATATATTTTTGCATAGTAACTTTGAACTTCTCAGGAACTGGTCTAATTGCTACAAGAGAGTGTAATTTATAGGAAGAAGAGTGGGCCACTAGAGATTCTCTCATCTTTGCATGGTTTAACGGTGCTCCGGCCAGAATTAGTGAATGTCCCCCCATTTGCTGTGGGAGGGAGTCGATAAAACATGACACCGCGTTTGGTGGGAGAGGATAAGTTGCGAACAGACAATCAGATTGTAGAAATCTCATCCCGCTAGGGGGGGGGGTCGAGTTAGGGAAGACGGTAAGTAGGAAAAAGGTCCTCGTATGGAGGGGAGGGTCACAAAAAGTTAAATAATAACTAATAGATAAATAATATGAAAACCATTTCGGCGATCCCTCCTACCCAATGGCAAACCTGCTCAAAAGTGCGAATTAATCTTCTGACCCCATCCCCAAATGGAAAGGATCAGATTTCTGCAATCGAATTGGAGATTAGCTTGCAGGCAGACAGCGATTGTCCTCCAGTTGTTGGGGGGGGGGGATGGACAAAGCACACTCCCTCCCCAGGTATACCATAGGATTATGGTAGTTTCAGCATATATATTTAAAAAGATCGCCTTTTCAGTATGCTGAAACCGATACCGTTTTCAGAAAATTCCCAATCAATATTATAACTTCCCAACGACCAGGGAAGGGGTTACTGCAATTTGATTGGCCGTTCACATCCTCCTCACCAAATGTGGGCATATAGTAGATTCGCCCAATGTGCGTCATACCCCAAAGTGCGTCACTCAGCCGTTTAAAGTTATCTGGTGCACTACAAAATGGAAGATATCCTAAAGTTTTTACATTTCTGAGCAGGTCTATTCAAGCTCTATGCAATGGTGTAAAAATTATTTCCTAAAAATTTTTTAACCGTGCACAATGCTATAAAATTCAATATACTTTGAATAAAACACCCGTTGTCCGCCAAAGTTTAAGCAATGTCCCAAATGCAGTTTTATGCACCTAACAACGTTAATACCTAACAACTTTTAAAGTGTCAGCTACCAAATTGTTCGTTAGGATCTGCTGATTCCAAAAATATAAACAATTCCTGATTTTGCCGTACTAGAACAAAGAAATTCCGATTTTACTGGAACCACTGATCAGTGCCTAAAGTGCGTCGCTCTAAATTAACTTTTTGCGCAAATATCCCTAATGTGCATTCGTATCTTTTACATGTAAATTTGCTTCAAATAAATGCAAATACTGGCTCTATAACTTAACCTAAGTCAAAACTAAGTGCAAAAACACAATCCTAGGAATAATTCTGAGCAATCTGATACCAAATTCTCTGTTTTTATGGCATTTTATTTTTTTAGTAAAAGTCGTTGTTTCCTGCTTTAAATCATAAAATTACATTTTATTAATTGTTATAGATTAATTTGCAACTCAAATTCGCTTTAAATAATACAGTGCTGGCATTTTAACAAATTTTTCGAAGATCACAGATTTTGTTGATTTTGATATATATTGTTTATATACAAGCCAACTACCATATAAAAAATTTTCGTAGCATAAAATTGTCGGAAACAGGGGTTATTGCATCTCAAAGTTTGGTTTTCTAATGCAAATCATAGGAACTTTGAAATGACGCACTTTAGGACGCGTCCGACGCACTTTAGGGAATGAACTTCTCACAGCGAAAAATTTCATTTTTTAACATAAAAATGGCTATAACTTACGATTGGCTTTACCTAATACCGTCAAATTTTACAGAAATGTAGAAGAAGAGGTACTTGAGACTTCTGTAAAGTTTTATGTTATGAAATTTCGCCAATCAAAAGTTACAGATTTTCAAAGTGACCACTCCTTTTGCGTAGACAAAAGGTGACGCAGATTGGGCGCATCTACTATATTCGGGTATGGTGGTTCGAGTACCGTTTGGTGACCTAATGAATTGCTGGCTGAAGCCCTCTAGTTGCTTACTCTTCTTCTTATGTATAGCAGAATTATGAACTCTTGACTGTAAAGTAATTAATATATACTGCGGGAAAGTATGAATGGTTTTGGAAAACCTGTATTTTCTTTTCTTCGATTTCAGAGGTCGAGGAATTTCTCATTTATTCCGAGGTGCCGGCGACATCGGTTGTGCTTCGGCCTATTCACTTCAACGATACGGAAAATATATACAAATATATAGACACAAATCTGTAGGGTATTATGGTTTACCCAATTGCCAAAATGTGAATAAGCTGCTGCCTCCAAACCCGACGTGCCGTTTGACGCGCATTGACGCCGATACAGTTGAGGATGCTGTCAGATATGATAAACTTATTTTGCCTGGTTAGTCACAGTTTAGACAAAATTATTTCCAGTCATTTTAGTTTTGGAAGTAAAAGGGTTGTCTTGCGGAGTGACTGACTCTTCTTCTGTAATATATATAGTGCAATTATGCATTCTTGGTTTCTTAGGTATCGAACGCAGTGACTACATTCGTGAATGGTGTCTTGCCACCAAATATCCGACAAAAGTGGTTGGATTGGTGGCCTATGATTTGGTGGGAGCCAATCCCTGTGGATTTGGAGTACTCCGACAGAATAATGGATATGTTTATCTTTCGCCGCTTTATGCGGATACGGAGGACATTGCCAGGCAGATTTATGTTGGCTTAATGAGGCTATTTATCCAGCTTTGGGAGAACGATCATCTCTGTATTTTGGGGCAAGGGAGAAAACATCTAATTGCAGAAGTGGCTCATAATTTGGGCCTGCAGTGGTTTTTGACTGAGCAGTATTGGCATAGAGGTGATGCGAAAACAGTAAAGTTTATAGAAAAAATACAGTATGACAAGGTATATGGTAACTTTGATTTCTGGCCTGTGTAATACTGTGAAATAAATAAAGTACACTTGTGTCTTTTCTTGATTATATACTATTCTATCGTTTGAATTTCAAAAGAGATATTCTGTGCAAAATATTCAACGTAGTAGAGGAACATTTCCATTCTTTGTAGGTTCTGTTTGTTAACGTTTGGATAACGTTTGGAGTTCAACGTTTAGGAATTTGGAGTATCTTTCCCATTGAAGAAACAGGTTTTGAACAGGCAACCTTCAACAAGCTTTGTGGCATCCTCTGACAAGTGTAACAATCCAAATAAAATGTCACAGTAATGAAACAAGATCACCCCTAAAAGGGGTAATATTTCGTCGCTGAGCCCTTTAGTTATTATCTTATCTTAATTTAAAAATTTCCAGATTCAAATTATTAAGCTTTACTTACTGCGTTGATTCCAACTTTGACTTGAAGATAAAAGTGATATGAAAGTTATTAATAATTATATGACTAGATTCTGAGGAGCAAAATGCGAAGCACCGAAGCATCGTTCCATCGAACTCCCTTAAAATTTAATGTGTCAGAATGCAAGTGTCGGGCCTCCTGCACCACGTTCCCGTGACTTTGAGTATCTATACAACTGTAGAAAACAAGCTGGCTTCTTTTCCAACGACTTTCAGAAATATCTGAATCATTATTTTGCTTCCACATCCAACGCGGTACGAAGGACAGTAAGAACAGTCAGTAGAAAATTAAAACACTGAAACTCAACTGTGAATTGATCTCTGGCGATTGCGGTACCAGTCTTACGTCTTAACCACTACACATGCCGATCTGTATTATTCAGGCATATTAATTGATTCTCGATTCACGGATTGCCCAAAAAGAAAAGGCAGGCTGAGATTGGCTTTGGGATAAGTTTTATTTTTTGGGCACCGAACGTCGAGGAGGAGTTGCCAACAGACCGTTGCTAATCCTAATCTGATTTGGTGCAATTTCAATTTGATATTGTACTTATAACTTTTATGTGAGCGAACCTTCACTAATCGATAATAGCTGCGAAGGATTCTAGAAACAAGTAAACGCCACTGCGTATTTTTATACCGCCGGAGGCGGTATACTTGTAATGGGTTGACCCATCTGAATTCCTATGTTTTGCATGTAAATTGCTTGGCGCGGAGGATTTCCGTCCTATCTTCAACACATGGCCCTGTTACGCAGGTTTTTTTGCCCAACAATTTTTCTACGATTTTGCAATTTTTAGAGCATCATTACAGTCAATTTAGTTAATTTTCAACGCCCTGTAAATGGTTTTGCACACCATCACTCTCTGCCTTTTCTCATATTACCGAAAATCGGGCGTTATTTGCCTGTCACTTGATTGGCAGAGGTTTAACAGATCAATAAATCGCTAAAACTGATGTTACAATTTTCGTGTGCAAAGACTGATTTTGCGCTTGCACTGTATTTATTTCATTAGTGTTTGCTTTGCTTCAGAATTTAGATAAAATAAATTGTTTAAAATAAACGTATATAGATAAATGACAACTTTCTCTCTCGCAGTTTACTCAGTAAAATCGCTATAGTCAGAGTAGTGTAGTGGCTAGGGTGTCCGCTTGGCACTGTTCCGGACACAGATCGAATCCTTCTTCCGGTATAATTTTAGTTTCACTATTGGCAGTGGCAAATGGCAATAAAATACTCCCGTCGGGGAGTTGAAACTAGTCAAAAGCTAACGTCACCGTACACTAGAACAGTGTGATGAAAACAAACAAAACGTTGAACACATAAATCCCAAACTCTACGGCGGTATTATTCCCCTTTTAAGGGGTAACTTGTTAAATTTCGAAGCATTTATTTACTAAAACTCATTCAAACTGGGTTAGTTTGGATTCTTCTAAAAGCCAAACAAATATCTTCATCACATTTCGTTCCTTCTAAAAAATAACTATACTAAAGTCTGACCAAAAAATGTAGAAACCGAAATTGTTTGCTTTATATCTCGTAAACGCTTCAAGATAACTGCCATAAAATATATATTTTCTGAACCGGAATGATGAGATCTTTCTTCTCATGAAAAAAGTTTTTTGAAATTTCCCGTGCGATTTCAAAGGGTGCCGCTTTTATATGTCCAGAAGGATTGGTAAATGCTACAACCACGATTTTTTCAGGAAAATTTTCCCCTTGCCCGAATGTCCTACACACCAAATTTCAGCTTTGTTGGTTGAAAATTGCGTGAGTTATTCCATTTTTTAGATTTTCAAAATCCTTTGATCTTTGCCGCTTTTTCGACTTTGTCTGGTTGTTGCTCGCCACTCGCTCAACGAAAAAATTTTTTGATTGGATTTTCATGACCGCCTGGGTGTCCGCTTTCATCTGATATACGTGGTATTTCAAAATTTGAAAGTCGATTTTTTCGAAAAATACCACTTTTTGACCCAAAATTTCGGCAAAGCGAATCAAGCAAAAGTGAAAAAATAACATAATCATAAAGTTCATTCTGAGCTGAATCCAACGATATAAAGTTTTCGTGGCTACGACTTATATTGCGCCAGCAATGAATTTTTAAACATTTTCCTTATTTCAGCTGGTTTTTGCTAGTTTACGCTGGTTCAGGTAAATCTAGGCGGCAACATCAAAGGAAGCCAAAAACCAGCTTGAAATAAGGGAAATGTTTAAAAATTCTTTGCTGGCGCAATATAAGTCGTAGCCACGAAAACTTTATATCGTTGGATTCAGCTCATAATGAATGATTTATGATTATGTTATTTTTATTCACTTTTGGTGGATTCGCTTTGCCGGAATTTTGGGTCAAAAAGTGGTATTTTTCGAAAAAATCGACTTTCAAATTTTGAAATACCACGTATATCAGATGAAAGCGGACACCCAGGCGGTCCTGAAAATCCAATCAAAAAATTTTTTTCGTTGAGCGAGTGGCGAGTAACAACCAGTCAAAGTCGAAAAAGCGGCAAAGATCAAAGGATTTTGAAAATCTAAAAAATGGAGTAACTCACGCAATTTTCAACCAACAAAGCTGAAATTTGGTGTGTAGGACATTCGGGCAAGGGGAAAATTTTCCTGAAAAAATCGTGGTTGTAGCATTTACCAATCCTTCTGGACATATAAAAGCGGCACCCTTTGAAATCGCACGGGAAATTTCAAAAAAATTTTTTCACGAGAAGAAAGATCTCATCATTCCGGTTCAGAAAATATATATTTTATGGCAGTTATCTTGAAGCGTTTACGAGATATAAAGCAAACAATTTCGCTTTCTACATTTTTTGGTCAGACTTTAGGTCGTGTGTTAAACATAAGAGAAACATCAGAACCCAACAATCGCGTACATGCGTTTTATACTACAAAACCGGGGAAGGTATTCCGCTCCAGCGGAATAATAAAAATGTATATCAAATTGTTCACTAGAAATCGTCGCATGAGCAAGAAAGTATTCTTCCCTTCCCCTACAGACAATCATCAGGAAACAAGTCCAGTTTCGTCAGCTTTCCATCCTGCAAAGCAGCTAATTCTTCTGGAAAATATGTTTGTTGTACGCTCCCAACCCACATTTTTACGACCTTTTTATTTTTATTTTTACTTTTTATTTTTCTAGTTCTTTGGCACTTAGTCCATTGTGGAGTTTCCGTTTCAGTCTTGTCAATACAGTATACTTTAGGTCGGAAAAGCCTTTTCAGAGTTGAGTACTTTTGAAGGCTCCATCCCCAGTTGTACAACATATTTGCTCATCCATTTCAAACAAACAGTTGTAGGAGATTTCCAGCTGTTACAGGCAACTTCTTTCTCAGGAGTTTCCTCTGTTTTGACGTCCACTTCGGCCACCTGTTACAGCATTTCAGCAGCCAAGGGTGACTTGTGTGAACCAATTAGAAAGAGTGATTTCAACGATTCTTGATGCAATATCGGCCGGATTTTCCTTCGTTGGATTCGTACTTTAGAATTTTAATTTAAGAGACTGAATTTGGAAAGTAGGGATCTTTTGCGCTTTCCCCCCCAGCCCTAATTTTTGATTTTTTTGACCAATAACTTTGAAATTTGGTGTGGGTGCATACTGGAGGCTGGTGAATTCAAAAATTAAGAAATTTTAAAATTTTAAAAAATTTTAAAAAATTTTAAATTTTTGTTTGGTAAGGGGAACCAAAACATTTTTTGAAAAAGATTTTGCTGAAAACTTGCATACAGGGTTTCCTGGGGTGCTGAGCACGAATCTGAAATCCGTTTTTCGATTCAGCTTTTCGTTAGCTCAGTATAAGCTTACATGTTAAGCTTACAACTTTAGCTTATACTGAGCTAACGAAAAGCTGAATCGAAAAATGGATTGCAGATTTGTGCTCAGCACCCCAGAAAACCCCTGTATGCAAGTTTTCAGCAAAATCTTTTTCAAAAAATTTTTTGGTTCCCCTTGGTCCCCCCTTACCAAACAAAAATTTAAAATTTCTTAAAAATTTTTAAAATTTTAAAATTTTTGAATTTTTGAATTCACCAGCCTCCAGTATGCACCCACACCAAATTTCAAAGTTATTGGTCAAAAAAATCAAAAATTAGGGCTGGGGGGGGGAAAGCGCAAAAGATCCGAAAGTAGAAATGCAGGTTCGTGATGAGTGCGCGAAAGCAAGATCACTAATGAATTCAACCGAAGTAGAAAATAGCTTTTTATTTCAACCAAATAATTTTGAAACAATAACAATAAGAATTTCAAACAACTATGAAGAGACGATGTCAAAATGAAAAATCAGATAAGTACAATTTGCGATTCCCTCGATTCTAAGCACAAGTTCCTTCCTTCTTCACAAATCTCAGATTCATCTCATCTCAGATTCAAATATTGCATTAGCCAGTTGATAAGAAGAAAAGTGTAACGATAGCCCGTTTATGCAAATAAGTTTGCTTTGCTATAATTATTTACAAGCATTGTTTGTTATTATTTTTATTGTTGTATTAGTAGGATGGCAGGACATTTTCTGACATTGCACATCCCACTACACTGTGCTGCGTAGACCACAGCATATCACAGAAATATCATTACAATTACAAATCGGTTCAAAATTTCCAAGGAAATAGTTTTAGTTTTTAGGAGTTTGAGTAGTTCTCTGTAAATTTTGTGGTAGCGCATGGGTTCTTGCTTTAAGCATCATGATTACTTACAACTTGGTCTTTTTCTCAAGTTTTAGCTATACGTTAGCTGATTTTAACCAAACCTGTATTTCTGGTTATTCTCTCTCTTTTGAGATTTGGTGATTGGAAATTCTTTATTTTAAAAGTTTCTTAAGGTGCTGGCTGGTATCGTTTTGTGCAGTGCTTTTGTGGGTATTTTTTGAAACGCCATAACGTTCGCACTTTTGTGAGTTGGAAAGAGCTTTATACATCATTTTAAAGCTTATAATCTGTAGATTCTCTTGAGAACACGAAACTAGTAAAAATTCGCAAAAAATAGCGAAAATTTTCTGACATACTGACATGTGACAGGCTGAACATAAACCAAAAATTTTTGAACATCGATTTCTCAAAACTGTGGAAACGGCCAAAAGTTTCTCTTGTGCTGTCCTATAAAGAACATGTGGGCCGTGGGACATTTTTTTGGATTTGGCTCAGCAGGTCTTAACGGTCAAGAAAATCCATTAAATGTGCGGTTACACGAAATTTCGCGACTTTGTAGTCAGTTTTTTCACAACTGGAGATGTTTTAGCTCAAACCAAGAAAAATGTCCCTCCGCAGAAGTGCGAACTCTCATCCTGCCAAAGATCACGCGAATCCATTGGGTAGTTTTTGAGAAATCGATGTTCAAAACAAAATTATCGCAGTTTTGCCAAAATGGTTTTTCGGCCAAATTTCTAGCTTAGAGCAACAAACTCCGGCTAATAGGCATTGATGAAATGTGCAATGAGTCTGTGTATCGATCAAGTATAAATAAACCAAAATTGTCCGTACGATTTGGTAGTAATTTTGAAAAAACTGATTTTCTCGAAAAGGGCCATTTTTGGACCCCGAAAATAGTTTTTTTGCTTATACTGACTTAACCACAAGAGATACCTCAAAGGTTGTAAAAGCAAAAATGTTCATTTTTGTGCCCTCTTTCCAGCCATACCAACCAATCCGGTGTCTCGACTATGTGCTGAGAGAATAATGGCAAAAACCAAAAATTTCTTATCTTTGCACCTAAAAATGCGGGACTGGTCCCAGAATGTTAAAGAGCACCGAAATAGTATATAGTTTAATCATAAAGTATTAAGGCATGTAGGGTCAAATTTACACAAAACGATACCAGCACCTTAAAGTGATGGTCGTTGAATTGCAGGTACGATTTTTGGGGACTGTTTCATTCTTAAAAAACTTTAACCGTCATTGCGTCGCTTAGATTTTGTTAAATTTGTGTTCAATGTTGGCATTTAATTTTTTCTAATATCGTTTATTGAAGGCGTAAAGTCCAGACACGTTTTTGTTGTCAAAGCTTAAATTTTAGTTTTTCTAGTTTTTTTCTTTGCGAATTGAGTTTATACTATGGAAGCTCTCATCCGAAGAAGTTTGACTGGAGACCAAAAGTGTCATGGTTCGATTTCTGGGAGAGCCAATTCTTTATTTTCAATCCTAAATGATGCTGAACTTTCTGTTTCGCTCCGGAGAACAAGCTGGTGTCTTCTTGCCGCTTCGGCATTTCATTGAACAGTTGTAAACTGATAAATTTCTAAAGGTGTCCCAAACATTCCATTGTGGTGTGCCATTCACAAATAAGTAACTGCAAAAACAACATAAAAATATGGAAGTTTGCTGTTGGAAAAATGGACAGATGCAACAAATATTATAGCAATTTTTGATTCTCCACTGGGATGCTTCACCTCCCCCCCCCCCAGAAGAACTCGGCAAATGTTATTGGTTATTCCGGTTCAAAATGGTGTCAACAAAATATTTACCGTTCAGTAGGATTCGTATTTCATAAGAGTCATCACTGCTACTACGAGCCGGTATGTGGTATAGCTTTTTATTTTTGGAACATGAATACGGCTTTATTAACTTAATGAAATACTTACATAAATAATGTGACTTGCATTACATAATTAATTAACTTACATAAATAATTAAATACTAAATATAAATTAGCTAAGTGAAAGTGACCTAAAACGTTATATACTAGACGCTAAATACTAATATGCGGATGAGAACATAAATATTGTATTTAAAATAATTAATTAAATACGAAATATTAATTAGCTAAGTTACTTAAAACTCTAAATACTAAAATATGAAAAAATTAATTGTAGAAAGATTCTTCAAAATTTTCCTAAAAACCTTCAAAAATTCTAAAATAGATCAGTGTTTGGTAAAACTCTGTTTTAGCTTCGTAGTGCATGTTATATTGGATTCTTTGCAACGTTTAAAAACTGCATTTTCAAAGTAAACTTATACTGTACTTGTTATCATTGGATGGCCCTTATCTGCAAATGCTGGTCGCATTTAGCTGTCGGAAGCTGAAGTGAATAACTTTTCTTTAACAATACTATTTCAAAGTTTGCAATACTTTTCGATGCTAGCGATGCTTTTCGTCTTTATTATACTTTATTTTTTAGAATATAGTAAAATTTCATATATTTTTTCTACGAAAGTGTAAAAATCGTATGCTCTTCTGTAAACTTCTTGTGCCTTTAGCAAAATGATTAAACATGAAAGATTTAAATATTTAAATTATTTAATAACCAATTAAATTAGTTGTGTCAAATTTACATTATTTTTAATTTTAACAATTTTTAAAAATTCACTGATCAAAACTTTGGTATGAACGTTTGTTCAAACACAAGCAAACGGGTCTCAAACAAGCACTCAGTCAAAATATTACCGATCTCGTTGCACATTGAATATTTCTTCTCTAATAGAGTCTTACTGTCAACAAAAGTAACTGTCAACTTTTTCTGCCGTCAGCATGGACGCTTATCATCAGTCATCCCTTATGATCGACGGCCGGCAGTTCACCAGTCGATCCATGCAGGAGAGTGACCTAGAAAATGTGGATGAGCTCACATCCCAAAATCATCTGGATGTGGGTCCAGAAATCCTGCGGCTCAATTTCAACACCAGTCCTGGTGGATTTAAGGTGGCCTTGGATGAGGGTGGTCGAATTGTGGCCATGGAAGGACATAATCTTATGTCAAATGGTCTTAAGCTCAGTGCCCAGGTCCTGGTTTCTGAAGAGTTAAGGTGAGAATGGATTTATTGGGATTTATGGATTAATGGATTTGACCTTTTTCTAAGAATCGCAGAGGTTAAAACTAGTCTAGCAACACTTATTTCAACTTAATACGTTCTTCAGTTGATGTTTCCTGGTGGGCCAAATAGTGTCAGATGTCATCTGAAAAGTTCAACGGCTTTCGGAAGAATTTTGGACATCTCAGATTTAAAATTCTTTCAACTTGATAAACTAAGGGACATAGGCTGCGTGGGCTATCAATTAATCGTTTCTGCTAACAGCAGATGACTGCTTGATTGGGTTAATACATACACAGAGTTAACTTCACATAATATTTGCATGTGTAACAAAAACTGAAGGAGATATTTTTGAGTAACAAATGTGGAATTTCATACACAACACTGCCGGCAGTCGGTACCTATGTAATCGGAATTTTCGAGCCTCATAGAAATATAGACACCGTTTTACGGTTTTTGCCGAAAATTTCCATCAAAATTGAGTTAGCTAGACCTCGGTAGCCAAACTTTGGCCTACATCGTTGACATATACCTATTTTTCTTTACTGTTTCAGAGGCAAAGGGATTTCTCGCCTGCTGAGCGGTGCAGGTGACATCGGGAGTGCCACAAAATTTTCTCTGCAGCGCTACGGTCGATATGTGGACGTTTTCAGGCACAAATCTATAGCCTATTATGGCATGCCACATTTGGGAAAACTTGATCGTTTACTGCCCTCCGACCAAGTTTGCCGTCTGACTCGCATTGACGCAGGAACAGTAGAGGATGTCGTGAAATATGACAAACAAATTTTGCCTGGTTAGTGAACTAGGTATCCTATAAAGTGTACGAGTCAGATACATAAAGTAATGGCAAGAGTCCATAATTGCACTATTATTAAGAAGAAGAGTCAGCCACTAGATGGCTTCTCTTCTTGGCGTTCCGTAACGGTGCTCCGACCACAATACGCGAATTTTCCACCTTTTGGTTGGGGGTAGGCAACAGCCAATCAGATTCCAGAAACCCCCCCCCCCTCCGTTTGGGGGGGGGCTGTAGCAAAGGATTACGGTAGCTTTTGTTGTATTCGAAAATGGGTCCCCGTTTTGGAGGGGGGAGTGGTGCCCGATTGGGGGGATGTCAAAAATGTGGTCCACGTTTGGGCGGTCACAAAAAGTGGTGCCCATTTTGGGGGGGATCCAAACACCCCAAACACCACAAAAAGACACCCCAAACGGGGACCTCTTTGAGCCACTTTTGGCTATTGGCTACCCCCCTCCAAACGGGGACCACATTCGACTACCCCCCATCAAACAGAGGAGGGTATACCTGTCCCCCTCAAATGGGGGAACTTTCGCGTATTGTGGGCGGAACACCGTTACGCAATGCCAAGAAGAGGAGCCCTCTAATGGCTTACTCTTCTTCTCTTCTTCTAATATATATATAAATATATATATATATATATATATATATAGATATATATATATATATATATAGATATATATAGATATAGATATATATATATATATATATATATATATATATATATATAGATATATATATATATATATATATATAGAAGAAACTCATGGACTCTTGGTAATGGCAACGGGTCTGTCACGATAACTACGGAACGAACGATGCGGCGTAATTAATTAATTTCGCTGAAAATTTGTTTAGTCTAGTTAAATGAAATTGCACATAATTCATGCAAAACATTAATTTTTCTTTCAAATTTTTCGCGTAATTAATTACGCCGAACCGTCCGGGTGTTTAATAAATTACTAATTAATAGTAACTATTAATTTTCATATCCGCAGTTATGTTGATAGACCCATAATTGGAAGTAAACCGCAGGGTTTCACTCTTTCCAAAAATGACCTGCCAGGATAAGGCGCTTGTTTCTCCCGCTTTCCTACGAGATTGGACAGTCCATCATTCTATTTGCAAAATGACATGCTGGTTTCTCGATACATCGTCAATTCTATGCAAAATTCTATTCTCGAGTGTTTTAGGTGTGGAACGAAGCAACTACATCCGGGAATGGTGCCTACCAACGAATTACGGAAATAAATCCGCTGGTCTGGTTGCCTACACTCCGGAGAATGAGATCTGCGGATTTGGAGTACTGATGCAGTACAATACCTATATCTATCTTACGCCAATGTATGCTGACACTGAAGCTGTGGCTCGACAGCTTTATGTCGGTCTGTTGAAACTGTATCGGGAGGTGTGGGGTATGGCCTATTTCTGTATGTTCGGTCAGGGCAGGAAAAGGCTGATCCGCGAAGTGGCGGAAAATCTTGGACTGAATTTTGTTGGAACGGAGCAGTACTGGCACAAAAGTGATTCGAAAACGGTTGACTTTATGAAGACTGTACAGTTTGACAAAGTCTATTCCACGTTTGACTTTTGGCCGGTGTAGTATAAAGGAGTAAAACTCTGCTGTAGAAAAGCATTAAATTATAATCACTACCTTCTGTATTAATCGTAATACAACCAAAAGTACATAATATATAAGAATGTGACAGCTGGCATACTCTTATGTGCATTATAAACGTGACACATCCTCGGCACGCTAACGGCTGACCCTCTCCTGCTAATTGGGCGCTAATGAATCAAACAAATTCGCTCGCTATGCGTGTGTTCTTCTAAAGCTCGAATCAAGACTCGCGCACGTACTGCTAGTTTTTCTTTGTGTCTCTTTAGAATACAAACAAAATACAAACAATTTGTTTGACTCACTGGGCTCCAATTTGCGGGGCGGGGTCAGCCGTTAGTGTGCAGAGGATGTGTCGACTCACTGGGCTCCAATTTGCGGGGCGGGGTCAGCCGTTAGTGTGCAGAGGATGTGTCACGCTTATAATACATAGAGTATGCCAACTGCCACTTTTCTATGTAGTCTTGATACTACAAACTTAAATAGCTACTAGTCGGAGAGTGTATCCAGAGGTCATGGGTTTGAATCCCACCTGACGCCGGTTTTTTATCTTTGACACTGACGTTTCTTTGCATTTATTGTTATTGTAAACCTGTTGCTTTCTATACGCAAACATGACCGTTGGCGAAACTTGAATTTCCCAGATACGTCGATACGTCGATAGGCTCTTAAAATTTGTTTGAAAAATTACTATATTAATATTTTTTGCGAATGGTTTTATGATGAATCCAATGTTAGCTAACTGAAATGTCATAAAATGCTTTTATGTATCTAAGCCAAATCAGGGTGGTTATCACTGTCGTCTGCGGCTAAAACCGAGTCTTATCGCTCACGCAGCGAATTTAAGCTGAGCCTTCTCGTGGCTTACTCTTTTTCTACAAACTACAGTGCAATTATGTACTCTTAGTATGATGTCGCGGTCGCTGACAGTATATACTGCTGGCAGCTTTCCAGATTGTTTTGATAGGTACCTGAACGGGAGGTCAAATTTCACTGATCCTTGCGGAAGCAAATTTGGGTACCCCTTGTGAGAGCAATTTTTCTTTAGCTTACTTTTAAAAGCGATTTTGAAGCTTTTTGCCGTTTTTTAACGAAAAACATCGATTTTTTAGCTAAAACAACGTTTTTTGGACGTTTTCAGCAAAAAATAGTGATTGTGAATGAAAAATTCCGGCGAAGCCGGAAAATGTTTGGAAAATTTAGTCGTAAAACCTATTTTTTGGGCAATTTTCTTACCCCTTGTGGCCAAATTTCTTACCCCTTTTGGGAGCAATTTTGCGACCCCTTGTGGACGAACGACTTCGCCGAGGGGGAGAGTTCCCCCCTCCCCCCTTCTTCTCCACCTGTGGATAGGATTATGTTTATTTGACATCCATACAAAACTATCTACGTCTCCTCCTCTATCTTCAAATCGTTAAACAGTCTGTCCCATTGAGCAAACCACCGTTTCCAAACTGGCGCACTGTCCTGAGCATGGTAAGGTCCACCTTCATTGCTTTGGTCAATGTCAGGATTGGACAGAAATCGACCTCGAGTATTGACTCCGTTTAAGCCTAGTCGAATTGCACGCTTCTCCACGGAACTCTCCGAAATCCCTCGCGCCGATCCGAGTGTAAAGTTTGAGCAAACAATTAAACCAAAAATGATAAGCGTTAGTGTAATCATTATTGGCACGCCTGCAAAAAGTAACAACCAAGATTGATCATGACTATTATTTATTAATTAATGAATTAATTATAATTAATTACGACTAGTTATAATTTAAAATATCGAATCACAGGTGGGGAGATCGAACCCATAACCTTCGGTTGGCAAGACTGACGCACTAAACGAACCAAGCTTAAGTTTGAATTTAGTAATTTGCTCAAAAAGTTGAGTTGAGCAAGTCAACTGTAAGGATGGCCGCCCGTCAGTCAGCTATCACAGAATCTCCATTACTTTGGACGTAATGGACGTACTGATAGCCTTGTGGAACACCTCGGGTAACTGCTATGGCGATTATTCAGTGTCAGCATCCCTCTTCTCTTAAAATTGTATACTTTCTCAGCTGGCACTTCCCCTAACCGGAGCACCGACTGGGGTGAGGTGGCTGTAAAAAGTCAACTGCCAACTATCTCTCTCTTAGCTGTCTGGTTCATAAAAGCAAGAGTTTATAATACCAAGAGTACAACACTCAGCTCTTCCTAATAGAATAAGCTTGCAAGATGCTCGAAACATTAAGACCAAAATCTCGGGAGGGGGGCTTCTCAGCGTGTAAACATACAACGCTGACATTTTTAAAAACGGACCCCCTTTATCAAAGCGAATTCGAACGCTATGCTTAGTCAGTCGGTCAATGTGCGCCTGTTGCGTGTAAACATAGCGGGCGAATTTCTTTGACAATTTATGGGGGGGTCAGACGATAGCCCGCATAGGATGTAGCGAACTGATAATACATAGCGTATGACGCTTGTCATACTCTTATGTATTATGTACTCTTGCTTAGACTAATTAACAAAAATCTCTCGGATGTAAGTAACAGCGACGTGCACCGTCAAGTCTTAGGCTATAACTAAAATTCTTGCAATAAAATTTGCAAGCCGAACTGCAGTCCAAAAATTGAAAATGTATTGTAAATTGTAGAATTGTAATTGTAGTTGTAATGATAATTGAATTAGTAACAGAATAATTAGCTACTAGAAATTATAGTTTTTCTAAGAAAATTCTGTAATTTTTATAACTTAAATTTTAAATTTTTAAGTTAAATTTAATAAAATGCAATTTTAAATTAAATTTAAATTTTCTGAATTGGCCCGTTGTATTTCATGAAAGGGAGACAGGTTTGGAGTGCGGCCGCTCCCGAAATATTTCCCTCCATCGTAGCAACTGTTGAATACTAATTTCCACCTGCTTCCAAAATAAAAAAATAAAGTATATTTTTTGGAGTTTGAACTGAAGCCAAATGAAGATGGTGTATCCTTCATTCTCCTACTCATTATTCCTCTTTTCATCTGACACAAAAAAGTTCAACAACAAAAAATCCGTCCGATCAAATTAATCTCTGCAATTCTTTCAAGCAAACATTTTACACAAATGAGATTATCAGCTTAATCTTAATATTGGCTGATTAAATCATGTCCCATTAAATAAAGCTGGAGTATGTCTTGTTAAATAAGCTGTATTAATTAATTAAATTAAATTAGTCCAAGCAAATCATAGCATCTGTAATGAATATGAGCGTTGCGTTGCCTGCCTGCACGACAAAGGACCACCACAAATTGCGTGCCTAGCGACCTTCAGAAATCAGTACCCACCCAGTGCACATTTGCATTTAATAATTCGCTACTGTTTGTTTACATGTTAAAGCTCTAATATCTACACAATGCCTGCGTTCGTCTAATTTGTGTCTGCTTCGAGCTTTAGCGGTCGAGTTTGTTTGAAGTGAAGGTGCGCAATTGCGGAGGGAGGAGAGAGGGGACCGTCAGAGTGGCTCCCGAGCTAATTGCAGAGAGCTTTCATGGTGGCATACTCTTATCGTTATGTACTCTGAATCATAAACAACGCACTCACTATGGTACTGGCGAGCGGGAAAAGCAAAATTGGTAATTAGCCCCCTGGAAAAATGGCCCTAAATTAACCCTAAGCATTAATAAACATACACCAAACCCTGCTAAACTATTAATCTAGTATTAATCTTATTAGGTAATTTCTACCAAATGCCTAAAATCTGCGACCAGGCTTATCAGACATCGAAAGGTTGAAGTCAAAAGAAAAAGAGGCCTAGACACATGTGGATTCAAAAAAGACTGCCTATGGCTTTAGACGGATCGATCTCGAGACACAATTCAAATAATAAATTTTAAGAATAGGAACAAGCCTTTGAAAACAATTTTAGTAAACACAATATAGGAGCAACTGTGATAGCAAGTTTAAGCATTTATATATCGCAACGTAATTACCAGAAGCTGTATAAAAAGATGCCCATCGGACTTAGCTTAAATTTATAAGACACAATATTCGGCACTTTCTCTGTATGTGCGCCCGTGTGTGTGTGTTTTTAAATAATCTGAGGCCGGTTCCATAAAAGTCTGAGAGTACTAGACTCTACATCTAGATTCATACTAGCTGTCGAGTCTAGTACCGCAAGTGTACCATGAAACTGTCATAGTCGAGTAACTACTAGCACTCTACTTGCGAGTCTAGCTGCTAGCAAGTTGGAACACTAGCAGATTAATCGGGTTCCATTAAACTCTCGCATAGCTTTGCTAGTACGCTACTAGCATCCGTTGACTAGAGAACTGTTAGAAAAACATTAATACAGCCACGTCGGAATTTTAGAGGAAAGAAAAAGAAAGAAAATGTAAAGAATTCTTTAAATAAAGAAAAAGAAAAAGAAATTTGGCTTTAATTTTCTTTAATTTAAAGAAGAAGCCAAAGAAAAGTGTGTTCCCTTTCTTTAATTTCATAATTTTCTTTCTGCGTTGCTACATAAACTTTCCAGTGTCGTTGTCATCTTAATTGCATTGGGCTATAATGGAAACAGGACAGCTGCTACTAGGGGTTAAGCTACAGAGGTCACAAATATTAAGGCAATGAGGCAGAAGCCCTCATTTTCTTCTGAATGTTTACTTTCAAATACTCGCATAAACTGAATGCTGTTGGACCTAATAGTACTAGAGTTGTACACACATACACGTTTACTTTCAAACGTCGTATGCCGTAAAGCTGTATTTTAAATTCTTTAATAAATGAATTGAAGCTGATTTATAAAATTAATTTTTTTCTACTGAGTTATTCTAAAACTTAGATCAGTATAAAGTATATTTTACTTAATCAGTAGAATTAATTCGAAGTTTCTCAATTTCCGGCGTTAAGAAATGATTAGCAAGAATGCGTGTCAAAATCCAAACACTGTCACAACCTGTAACATTGTAACAAAGGCAAGCAAATAAAAATTTCCAGTAATACTCAAATCGATATGGAAATTCAAAAGTTCTCTGTAAAAGCTGACAGCCCGACTAAGTGTACAACTCTAGTTAGCCGCATTTTAGGCATATTATGGCGTTTCGCGCTTTGCTCTCCGATTGGGTGAAGCTTAAAATTATCAAGTACAGCCAAACATTAAAATTGGCAGCCATTAAGGCAAAACTAAAGTATGTTGACGGCATTTCTGTATCCATCAATGGTATTTGGAGATTTCTGCAATACTACAAGGAAACGCGAAACATTTCTTATGATGTTACCAATAAAGGCCGACTGAGTTTGCTCAACCGAACACATCTTTCAGCTATTGACTGCTGGATGCACAGAAATCCGGAACTCAGCGCCAATCAGTTGGTATCATTGTTATGGTCAAAGTTCAGGATTAATGTATCTGCGACTACTGCCAAAGCAGCCAGACGTTCTCTTGGCTGGCAGAAAAGCCGCACCCGCTACTGCCAACTCATTTCACTTCGTAACAAAAACTACCGTCTACGTTTTGCATTGGATCACTTGTGCCGAGGAACTTTTTGAACAGTATATCTTTTCGGATGAATGCACGGTTGCCATGAATCCGTATGGCCAGCTCCACTTTTACAAGCCTGAAGCTGGTTCTTTGCCCAAACATAGGCGACCGAAGCCTAAGCACAGCTATAGCGTTAATATTTCTGGCGGTATTTCATGGAAAGGCAGAACACCTTTAGTAATTTTTAAAGGTATTTTGGACAGCCAAGGCTATAAAGAAATTTTGGGTAAAACTCTGTTGCCCCATGTGCGCGATCATTTCCCGACCAATGACTATCTTTTTTATCAAGATAATGACAGAAAGCACACCAGTAAGGAAACGACAGCTTGGTTCCGTAGCAACAATATCAAGCTAGTGCCAGATGTTCCGGCATCTAGTCCTGACATTAACCCTATTGAACTGGTTTGGGCCGACCTTAAACGTGTACTTTCCACTGTGGATAAACCTAAAACTAAGGAGGACTTGGTTCGAGCAATTGGCAAATATTGGAGATCTTTGACCCCGCACAAATGTCGCCGCCTCATTTCGCATATTCATAAAGTGTTACCCGCTGTAGTCATTAGAGATGGACAGGCCAGCGGATACTAGAGACGACATTTGGCCAGAGCAGTGACCTGTTCTCTGCAGTCATAAATTATGAATTTTTGACCAATAACTGTGAAATTTTGTATTAAAATAGTCTGTATCCCGATGAATTAAAAAACTTTAAAAATTACAAATTTAAAAATATTAAAATTTTAGGCTTGCCAAGAGGGAAAAGCGGAATCAACAATTTTTTAAATTTTCTCTAAAATGCTACATGATTTTTCATAGAAGTGTCTTGGTCTAACTTTACAGAAATCAAAAATAATTTTTAAGGTTAAGCATTTTCAATTTTTTGAATTCATTGTCTTCCTGAGCAGAATGTTTCGAAATGAGAATGCCAAGACGATTGGTCAAAATATCAAATATTTATGGCTGTAATGACTGAATTGACAGGATAAAGTTCATGAGACTCTTTGTATTTTGCTGGCTAGATTTAACTTTGGTTGAATTTAACTGTAAGCAGGTTGTATCGTCCAGTGTTGTTCTTGTGTACACTCAGTAAATCTGCAAGTTTCCAACAACAGCATTCAGTTTATTTAGAATCTACTGTTACGTAACATCATGTAAGGCCAAGGTAAGGGTACATAATAAATATGAGTGTGCCAAGCGTCACTCTCTAGTGTCTTAGTCTTCCTATTATAAACTTTTGTTCCAGTAAAAATAGAACGTAGCGCTTGTCAGACTCTAATATTTTATGTACCCTGGTAAAATACATCATGCAAAAACTATGATTTTTAGATCCAGTTTAGAAAAAATGCAGGTTGCGATCAGTAGAATTGAGCGACTGTCTGTTATTGATGATTCCTTGGTTGATTCCAGTTCTGGCTGCAGCAAAGTTTTCGGCAGCGCGCGTTCTTTCAAAATTGTCAAATACGGCATGCTCAATAGCATGTCGTCTGCGAGGGCTGATCGCAAACTTCTGCTTTCTGGGACCCGCTTTGAAGCAGCGCCCAGTTAACTCATTAGCAGAATAGACTGTTCGGGCCAGGTTCCAGGCAAAATCACGCGGCCCCTTACAACGTTGTCGCAGCATTAAACAAATTCTTTGATCAATTCGGATTTCGGCGCTAGCAGGAAGCTGATTCATATCAATGCTGGTCTGGATTGGAATCTGCTGATTTGGGTGAAAACAAGGATCTGTGAAAAGCTGACAGCCATTTTGTTGATTGATGGTGCCTTCAGAGCACAGTGCAGTTGCACTATTTGGAGTAGCTAGGGCTTCGAATCTCGTTGGAGGTCTCGCTGGCTGATCAAAAGGACCAAATGATTGTGGAGGAGCAACGGCAGTAGCAGCAGCAGCCGCAGCAGTCGTGGTGGTGGTAGTAGTGGCAGGGGTGATAGGAGGAGGAGGAGGAGGAGGAAGAAGAGGAGGGGGTGGTTGAGGAGGTAAAGCTGGAATGGGAAACTCTTCGCATTCGCGGCTTCGAACGAGTAAAAGATCAGGTTCGTCGTGTACCGAAAAGTCAGTTTCATTGTTGCAGTCATTGTGCAGAACATCTGTGCTCAGTCTAATTGCTGAAGACAGCATCTGAGCAGGGGTGGATAAATCCCCACCAGGAAGTTGAGAGCCGTTGGTGGATCTAGTTAGGATTGAAGTTAGCTTTTGCAGAACTTCTCTGAAATTCCGCGTTATCTTTCATGATTTGATCACACGTGGCTTGAAGCATCGCAATTGAATCAGAATTTGTCTGGCAATTGCAGGTGTTTACATTCACTGATTGGTCAACTTTGTCAGGAATTTCATCAATGATGTGCACGGGATCAGTTTGGCAAATTCCAAGAATCCGGCCAGTCTAAAAAACAAAAATTACTTCTATACAAGATGAATAAGGAAATGTTGTCAAATCATTAAAATTAGCATTACATTTACTCATTCAGGTTAATTTAATGCAAAACTTAGCATTTCGTAGCATAATTTAGCGTTTGCACCAATCACTGAAGCCTTTGAAATAATATTGTTAGTTAAATTTTCGATTTTTTTGGCGGGCCGGGCCGACAAATGTTAACAGTGGCCGGGCCGGGCCGGGTCGAGTGAGATTTTGGAGCTGGCCGGGTCGAGCAACATTATGGAGCGAGCCGGGCCGGGCCGGGCCGAAAATAATCCGGTCCGTGCTCATCTCTACTATCTGCAAGCCAGCTTCACATGCCAACCATCCCCATAAAATCCGGCTAATCACAACATTATATCGCATCCGATTGTGAAATAAAGAATGTAAAGGACTACCTGGTACAATCTCATTTGCTCGCTGACGTATGCTCTTTCGTCTTCAGTTAGGTGTTCCAGATGCACTGGTGTACGATATGATGCACCGTCGTCATTGGATCCGTCACTGATAGGTGCACCGTCGTCATTGGATCCGTCACTGATAGGTGCACCGTCCACAACATCCAAAATCTTTAGTTGCTTTGAACTTGGTTTGGACTGTGGTATCAATCTCTAAAATAACCAAAGCATTAAATGGTGGAGTGGAGACTAGATCGGCAGCGTGATCCACACATTTCTTAAGGTGGTGATTCCCTTGGTCACATAAAGTTTGCACCATTATTACTCATTCATTACTTGGAGTTATAAAGCCATTTTTATATCAAAATGCAGCTTGACATTTTCTCTTTTTAATGCATACCATAAAGTGATATCATGATAGCAGTCTACAGGATAACTATAAGAATTATTCGCCCCTATGAGACCTTCAGACCGACGTCCTTAGTTTGATTTTACGGCTTGCATAGTTCAAGATAATGAATTATTTGATTCTAAAAAATGACAAGTTTTCGACGCCAAAACAAGAAACTCGGCTATATCTCACGGTAGAGAAAAGCTAGAACGTTGCTCTAAAAAGCAAAATTATGAAGCTCAACGAGAGCTTTCGAATGAATATAGTCATAACTGTATAGCGCCTGCCAAACTTTCAGAAATTGGCAAAAACTGCCCTGTCCGGAAATCTCGAATTTTTGAATCGGGATTGCTCGGAGGGTGTTAAAACGATAAAAGAATGTATTTTGGAAGGTTTCGTCAAATTTCATCTTGATTTACGCCGCCAACCAACAATATGTGCCCAAAAGGAATGACCACCTTGAGAGGGTCTCCGTTGGGATGGGACCTGAAAAAGGCCGGGCTTAGGTAGATTCGACAAAAGAGACGGATTACTGGTTAAACCTGGGTGATAACCTCGAAGCCTCTAAATGGGGATAGCTTTTGACGACCCCTCCACAAAACAGGGTGTACTTGGCCACTTTCTCCAAGCGGAAAGTCCCTTCGAAGCTGAATTGTTCAAGATTCTGTTTTTTAAAAAGTTTTTAAAATTAAGATAACAAATCTAGTAATTTCACCTCAAAGCTGAGGTTTCATGCGTTAAAAATTGCCGCTGAAAAATTGTTCTTTTTTCGCGAGCGCCAAAAAATCTCCCGAGAAACATTTCTGAATCTGGACAATTTTTACATTAAATTAGAGCTAAAATGTTAAAAAACTGCGGAGCCTTGGAACAAAAATTTAAATTTAGACCATCCAAGTTTTTTAATTAATTGTTGAACATTCAAAACTTATCATACTGTTAGCATTTAGCCCAATTTTTAACTTAATGCAAAAATTGTCCAGATTCATAACTGGTTGTCGGAAGAATACTTTGACACGCACGAAAACAATAACCTATTTTTTCACTGGCAATGTTTCACATGAGGCACATGAGACCTCAACTTTGAGGTGAAATTACTCGACTGCCGTAAAGATTTGTTACCTTAATTTAGAAAAACTGGTTAAAATAAACATACCACTTGGATAATAAATTATGTAAAAATCAGAAGCATCAGAGAAAGTGACTCAAAATGATTGCCCCTTACTTACTCTTTGTGTTAATTAGCATAAATAGCATAATATATTCTTGTTTTCTCTTATTACTACACATAAAAAGAAATTTAATTCTAGTAGTAGCTGTCCAAATTTAAAAGAAAGTCTACTCGCAAAAACACTCCACAGTCTACAAAACTATCTCATTTTTGCGCCAACTGTCAATGAATGACTACTTGAAACGGGCGTTAGCTTTTTAAAATTTGTCGAAACTTCATTTTGAGTTTGCTCTAAAAGGGAATATAGTATATTGCAAAAGCACTGAGATCTAAGCTTTTTCACATCTCGCCACATTTCACACAAATCCAAACATGCTGCACAAGTGTTTTGAATCATTTTTATCCGAAGTCAGGTAATGCCCTCAATTTGCGTTTTCTGCTGTGAATAATTATTATGATAGCTTTAGAGGAATTGAAATCTTACCTTCTCTTTTGGGCGACGACGGAATCCCTGTTTACAAGTACGGTAGAGTCAACAACGTCTGCTTCATCTTCTGACGATTCAAGCTCATCAGGAGTGGCAACCAGTTTAACATATAATCCACGATAACGTTTTTTAGTGTTTCCGTCTTCATATAAGACATGACACTTCGGCTTCAACTGAGTCAAATCAGAGGGCTCAATAAGCCATGATTCTGGAATTTTATATAATTGACCTTCATACGGAGGATCCAAATGATAAACACCAATTTCAACAGCCATTTTCACAACACATGAATAAAACTTAGGTTTTAGACTTAGACCTATAAACTTGACCTCAGACCTCTGTCTATACGTTCTAGCAGAATGAGGCTAGTACCCGGTATTTGTCTTCATATGAGAATGTAACAACTGGCACTAACCTTTAAACAGGGCGCCAAAACTTAGCTTTAACCTAGCAAGAGGTCACAAAGTTGGCGGGCTGCTTATGCAACATTGATTGATAGCTAAATACCAGAGACAGCCCAATCACATTTTCTTCTTTAAATAAAGAAAAAGAAAAAGAAAATTGACTTCTAGTTTCTTCTTTTTCAAGAAAAAAGAAAAAGAAAAAAGAAAAGAAAATTTAAAGAAAATTTTTCCCCTAAAATAACGGCGTG
>JASAND010027228.1:0-52043 GCA_030248195.1 Trissonchulus latispiculum
CTGCGCTGTTAGTCAGCCATATCGAAGAAAGAAGTGTTGCACCATTAAGCCCCCCGTTATAGACCTCCTGTTATTAAAGCGCACGCCAGCGAGAGGCTAACGACGCGCATAGGTATTAGCGTACGTAGACGTTTTTTAGTCAAACTGGTGGCGGGAGCAAAGCTACAGCACCCCAACTTGCTCCCCAACTTTTCAAAGGGTAAGAGGGGGTTAATTTTAGAAGAGACACCTATTTCAGTTACGTATGTTAAGTGTAAGTCTTGACACGTGCCAAGGCCTCACATCCATCATATCGATGAGAAGACATAAAGTAAAACTGAAATATTCTTGCAGCACTCTTTCTTGGGGCTCAGTTTTAAGAGTAAGCCGTTAAACTTTGCAGCAACTTTGTAGCTTGCATCTTTCCTCTCTCATTGTTTAATTTTACTACTGCACTCTTTCTTAGCCAATCATGTCAGAGTAAGTTTTCTTTTGAAAGTTTCTTTGAAAGTCTCTTTTACAGCCCTGCTTTGAGTGGTTATTGATTGGCATTGGAGCCAATTTTGGCACCTCCAAATTTCTCACCAGCTTTACATGTATACCAAGAAAATGCCTGTTTTGGCTCGATTAATATCGATTAATGACTTATTGATTTTTTTGCAACCTTGAGATTTTTTAGTTGAACCTAGAGTGGTCTCTTAGATTTCAATGGATGACACGAATAAAGTTTTATTTGCCTAAGTTCCTGCTGTAAATGCCAAGAGAATATTATTTTCGTACTTGCAATTTTCATATATGCTTCCAACAATGTATAAATCATGCTCTAAAGTTCTGTTGATCTCTTGCAATAAGCTTTTGAAGTTGACCAACTTTTGTTGGGGGGGGGAGATAAAGTTTAATTGATCCGCAATTTTAATGTTAAGCGTGATTTTACCCTAATTATTGCATAACTCGTAGAAAAATCTGTGATCCACCCATGCCCATCTAAGACTTAATGGCATCTTTAAACTGGATCTTTTTTAGCATCAGTTTTTACCGTAGCTTCCTAGCTGCATCTATCTCACTGAACTTTAAATGTTGCTAGTCAAGACGTAAAATTAATTAATTAAAGGATTTTGTTTCTAAATGGATGACGATTTTTCGGACGAGGAGGCGCCGGCCGGACCGGAATCGGGGTCTTCGAATACTCTAATGAGGAGTAAACGAGAGCAGGATCTTCACTTACAGTGGTGTGTATTAATGAAATTACAACATAGAAATCCATTATATGCATAAATACTCTTGATATTGTATAAATAGAAGAAGGAAAATTTGTACTACTCCAATTCCTTTATTCGAACCGGCGGGCTTACCTCTTTCGTTCAACATTAGATGGAAGTTACTCAAATGTATAGAGAGCGCCAGTAAAGGCTATGTGCTCATTTCTCCAGGATCAGTGGTGCGGTCGTTAGCACGCCTGACTACAGTCCAGAAAGACAGTGGTTCGATCCCCGGCGGAACCAAATCTTTACCCATTTATTTACTTTATTTCTTTTATCTTTCTTTCTTTATTTTTATTTTATCTTTATTTATTTATCTATTTACTTTATTTAGTTTGTTTACACATACGGGTATTTCAAATTTAGATAGGAATGTGGACTCTGAAGAAACCGTCGTTTTCGTTTTCTGAAGAGATTGATTTTTCGGTCATCTTATGGAAAATCTCAGATGTAATTAGAGATAAAACCCATTTAATGCAAAACATTTAAAAGGGGGAAGTGTGGAAAAATCTCAGACAGTCTTCATTTATTGAAAACATCTTTAAAAAGTGCACCGGAATTTAAGATTCAGTTGGCAACTTCAAGGTGAATTCCAAATTTGACTGACACAATTAATCTTGCATATTAAATTAATTTTTTCTAATTTTTCTTTTTCCCATTTTAGCACCGAGGAAGCCGAGGGAAGCATTGGTGAGGAGGAGGCCCCAGAGCCAGAGCCAGCCCCAGCACCGGCCCCCACTGTCGCCAAGGGATCAGCTGAAGATGAGGTCTGTCCCTGTGGCCGAGCGGTTCTGTGCTAGACTTTGAAACCAACCAGCCTTGGTTCGAATCCGACTCCAGATTAAATTTTTTTTTTAAATTATTGTGAAGTTATTGCAGACATTGCGTGACGGCTAAAGTCCGGTTCATACTTTTTCTGCTTTTGTGCTTTTTGACTAGCTGGGGACCTATGTGAATAAACATTGTAACTGAGTTCAGTCCTTTTTTTAAATTCCAAAGGCTATCCCGGATTTCATTGAGTCGAACTTTATACAAAATACGCTGTATTTATGTCTATTTTTTACTGTAAGTAAAGATGCACGTTTTTCCCGGCATTTTCTGCTATTTTGTTTGTTTTAGGAGGCTCGACGGAAACAGGAGGAGCGAGAGCGAAAGAAGGCGGAAGTCCGAAAGCGACTGGAAGAGGCGAGCAAACAGAAGAAGGCCAAGAAGGGATTCTTGACGCCGGAACGAAAGAAGAAGCTCAGGGTAATTAATTAGCTAATAAATTAATAAATTAATTAATTAATTAGTTTATTTATTAATTCAGTTGTCAGTGGCATAGTAAACGGGATGTGCTATTCAAGGGTGATATGTGTGGAAATATAATTTCATTTATGTACATAACTGTTCAGTTTACACCTCCAAATTGGGATTAACTTTATTTAATGATTGCTATCCCATTATCATGTAATCAGCTAGACCTAATATTGTTTGGTGCAACCAAGAGTACATATATAAGAGTACCAAGAGTGTGACAAACGTAACACTCTTAGTTATTAGGCTGGGAAGTGGGAACGTAACATGCACGCACAATAACGGCTGTCTCTCGACAAACTGGACCTGGACCACAGTGCCCCACACAAATCAATGCTTATCGAAACGAGGGTACACTCACTGCTTTGTATATCGAACGTGTTGATGCTCAAAATGGCGAGTCTACTGAAATGAGATCTTCGTTTAATCTTCAATACGAAAACATAAGTGAGCGTAGCCTTCTTTTCACCAAGTATATACTGATTTGTGAGGTACGGCTCACTAGAGTCCGATTTGTGGTCAGCAGTTATCGTGAAGATCATGTACTCAGTCTCGAAACAAAGAGAGCAACAAACGTCACACTCTTAGGGCCTTTTCAGGAAAGGGTAGAGTAGAGTTAAAATTAACTCAATGTTTTTCCTTTTCATGAAAGAGTTAAAAAGAGGTAAAGTTAAGCTTGGGTGGAGTTAAAGCGAGTTAAACAGCTATTTTTAACTCTGGTCTACTCTATTTTACCATTTCTTGAAAAGGCCCTGAGTTAGTATGTGCTCTTGGTGCCACCTAAGCTAAAATTTACGACTGAGAGCAGAAGATTACTGTCGTATTAGCTGTCCTATCCAATTCAGGTTGATTTTGACCGGTTATAATACTGATGGATTCATATTAATTAATTTTTGGATTGCTATCTAATGTTGCAGAAGCTGCTTATGCAAAAGGCAGCTGAGGATCTGAAGAGACAGCAACTGGAGAAGGAACAGGAGAGACAGCGATACCTCCAGTCAAAGATACCCGCTCTTCCCAACGTCGAAACCATCAACAATCAATGTATGCGTATCAATAAATATTATATTAAAAAGTATGAAAACTGTTAAAAACAGCTATGTGCAAGGTACTTTGCATTTTTACATTCATGTAAGGTTTCCCCTTTCATAGTTCAATTTTTACTCAAAAACAATTTGTTGCTCTATTTTAGCCGAACTTGAGAAGATTGCCAAAGACTTCGCCCAGAGAATTTTGGCTTTGGAGGAATCCAAATATGATGTAGAATATGAAGTCCGCCAGAAGGATTTCGAGGTATTCTGACTAACAATTAAATTTTCTTAGTGCAAACATTAAAGACTATTATTCCTTGAATTTGTGGTAGTTTAAAAGATTAAAATATCACAAAATTTTATTCAACCCAGTTTAGACCCCCAACTTAGACAGAAATGTTGAAAATCTATAAAATCAACTAGAGCTAGAGCAAGCAAGCTGTAATCTTTATGTTGTTTGTAATTTTATTTGGCTTTTAGTTTTAGTTAAATATATGTACTTGTTTATTTATTTCTATAATTTTATTACTTTTCAGATCAACGAACTCACCATTGCAGTCAATGACTTGCGTGGAAAATTGTAAGAGTTTTATTGCTTTGGTTTATTTTTCCATATATAATTAAATATAATCATTGCTAGGACACAATTCCTAAAATATTTTCCATTTTCAATCACTAGAATGTCGTAGTTTTTAAAAGAGCCGCCCAGATAAGTATAGGCTTGGTTATACGAGTTGACTTAAAATTTGTTGTTCTAAGATAAACAGTAAATTACAAAATTTTAAAATGTAATCAATGTGTGTTTCTTTCTATTTCTATTTTATGTTTTTAAACGGAGCCGCTTTTTGTTATAAATAATTTGTTACCAATTATAATTTTAGCGTGAAGCCCACCCTGAAGAAAGTCAGCAAATATGATAGCAAGTAAGTCCTTAATGTTGCACTGATATACATAGAAATTGATTTATTATTTTCAAATAAGTCGGTATTAAAATGCAGAAACGCCTACCATATTTCGTGGTTGATTCAGTGGTATTCTGGATTACCTTCAAGTTGGGGAAATATTAACCTCCACCATTTTCCAATTGAAGGGAAGGCGTTTACCTTGAACAGTCTTTTAGCAAAGCTGGCAACAGCTGTAAACTCGACAACTTTTCGTTTCGGTAAACATGTTCGGTTAACCTAGCCCGAATTTGTTGTCAGCATAAATCTGGTTGATCAACTTTGTATGAAGTAGCCAGATATTTTAATTTCCCATTCTTGATTCCAGGTTTTCGTCTGCTTATTTAATTAATAATAATTGCTTATCATTTATCATTTTTAGATTCAAGAAGCTGCAACAGCTGGAAGACAAGAAGGTTGATTTCCGATCCAACCTGAAGAATGTCAAAAAGGACGCCTTCAGTATGGAGGGTGTCGGAGAAAAGGAATCTAAGGTTTCTAATTTCCTTTTTTCTTCCATTTTTCGAATCCTTGTTTCCATTTCCAGTGTCTTATTTTCGATTTTAACCAGTAAATGTTGGATAAAATTCACTTGGGAAAAGCCAAATATTAGATCCGACAGGCAAAATAGTAGGCCGAAATTCGGACAAGCACCTATGGACATAATTATTTGCTTGCTACTCGATAATTACATTTATTTAAATTTGTTAATTTATGTTTTTCATCTAAAATGCTTTTCTATTTTTCAGAAACCAGACTGGTCCAAGAAGGGCGAAGCTGCCGAAGAAGCAGTTGAAGAAGCTGCGGCTGAAGAATAAATCTTCTTTTTTCGAAAAAACAACAATTTCTTTCAGTTTTTTAGACATTTAGTTTTCATGTAGATTTGTGTCGTCTGTTAATTATGTGTTTTCGCTGGTTTAGGCAGGGGCTTTAATAACATCATTCTTGTCTTACATTACTGTAGCTCCGGCGGTAGTGAGCTGAAACAGGAAGCCGTTGGTCGAAGGATCAAATCGCGACTTTAAATAATTTTTATTTTTGCAAGTAGCATGAAATTAAAGCAGCTGAACAGAATTATATATTTAGTTGCAGTTGCAGGATGCTTCAAGCAGCTTTATGGTTACCGAGTTTATTTTTAAGCTTTTCCAAAAATGCAAAGATAGATTACACATTAATTAAGATTTCATTTATAACCTCAATGAAGAAATGTTTCAAGGCACTAAACAGGAATTTCAAGCACAATATCCGGTACTTTAGGTTTAACCTTTTCTTCGGATTTCGGCGCAGTCGAGGGCAACTGCCAGACCGGTTTTTTCGGATTATGAAGTTCTGGTTCCGAAAACGAAATCCAAAGATTAAAAATCAGCTCGGCACTAAACAGCACTCCGGCGTGCAACACCAACATTCTCAGCATGAAAATGCCATCGGCCTGCAAATATCGATCAACAAATTTCGCAATCGATCGATTATTTTCATTGAATTGGTCTAATCTCTGATCACCAATATTGAGATATCGGAAAACGAATTGTCGAGCCAGCGGTCTATAGAGCAACTGGGATCCCCAGAATAGGATCGAAATTGCAGTCAAAATTGACAGCAAAAAATACCAAATCCAGAGAAAAATAAAGATTTTCTCAGTCAGTAAATTTATCAGCAAAAGGCATTGAGTGGAATAAGGCTGTATGTTACTTCCCATGCTGCGGACCTAAATAATATAAAAGTAAGTAAACTCAATACTATGTTTGAAAATTAGAATTTGAACATTTTGAAAATACAGGAAATACATAAATGTAGAAAAATTAAACAAAAATTGACCATAATAAGTAAATTTCAAAAGTATATATTTTCAATAGTATGCTAACTTTATAGAAGTTTGGAGATTCAGCAGTGTATATTCTGGCAAGTATTATTCTGGTCTTCTGGCATTCTCAAAAATGTCCAACATCGGGCATGACGATGATCATGTTAACACAACTTTATTAACTTTATCAAAACTGGACTACGGTTCTATTGAATTCCACCTATGCTTTCCTTATTTTCCCAACTTTTTTTCTGTACGCCCCACTCCAGTTGGTCTTGCACCGGTTAGGAGTAGTGTCGGCTTGCAGTTAATTTTAAAAATTGACTGGGAGTTAGCTGACACCGACTAATTGCCTTTAACAATTACCCGAGGCGTTTCGCAAGGATGGAGATTTGTCCATCACCGACTGTGTGATGAACGCACCTCGGCAGCTCCACCCGAAGGCGGCCGCCCCTTAACTCTCGGCAAATTGTTGACAGGGGGGGGGTGTGTGTGCTAAGAATGGTGCCGGCTGGCAACAGAGTAGATTAACCGTTAAAAGTAGGATTCTGGTCCCGTTGGACCATAAAGAGTGGAATGGAAGATACATATAAACAACAACAGCACAGCAGAAAGTACAACAATACATTAATTTAGTCTGTTAATTCTTTGGTATGGATTTATAGAGTTTAGGGGAGGGATTCTTATCACTTTGATGTATCTGAGAAAGCCAGCGATTGAAAGCGAACCCCAGACCATCCAATTGTATGACTTGTGTTGCGATGTTTCCTAACTTTATATGCTGCATTTTCCTTATACTTAACATGCCTACCTGAAAGTCGCAGAGCGTTACTCTAGGGAAAAGTCCACTAATTTCCCACTTCTTTCCACGAATCAAGTCCAAGAAAATGTCTCTCCCATACCAGGAGGAATAGTTTGTGGACGTCGTTAACAGAAAGGTTTTCAGCAAAACCAACTGCACAACAACATTGGAAAGGTATATTGACTTAATGCCCAAATATAGGGTTGTGGCGTAACAACCAGTCAACGGCAAGAAGCAGCAGGGGATGTAACGGTTATGTAAGCTGAAAAATCGAAACAAAATCAATGTTAAAACTAAAACTGTTTTGGAACGCTAATTGAAGAAAAGATAAAAGTCCAAAATTTTTAATAGATTTATAATTAGACACCCATCCATTGTAGACATCCGTTAACCAAAATTGCATACTGTAGTTTGAAATCAGCCAATCAGTGATGAGCTACACGCTATTACAAGACAAAGTCACTCCATGAAATTGGCATCCCTCCTCGAGATCTGGGGGATGGGTGGGGGAGTTACGCTTATACAAGTAGAAATCTTGACATCAGGTAGACGATTGCTCAATCAGATACGTTTTAGTTCAAACGCCTATAAACACATTGTTAACAGCGGCTAAACAGGTGGAAATGGAAAATGTCTAATTTGAGTTTTTCTGAAAATACCGTAAGTGTTGTCGTCGTCTGTTGTAGCGATGGTGAAAGTTGAGCGCCCGTTCCAGATGCTGCCGAATGGAGACGATGGAACTGTAGCGAACCTCAGGACTCAGGTTGGTGCTGAGATTTGCTTGCTGAATTACTTCCTCCAACTTGAAGCCTAAATACATACTCTGTAGCATTAATTTGTATAGTATAAATTATTTAAGGACATTCAGTGCAATAATTCTGTCAAAGATCGATTGAGCTGCTACGCTGCTGCAATCCGTCGTTTTTGGCTACAGGCAGGAGTTCAACACTTTCACACTACACTCTAGCCAACCCAGCTATCCATCCTTAATTGGTCAGTAAATAGGTACCACTACAATTGTGGTAAAGTATAACAGGACTGTGTCTTGGGCGTAAAGCTTTGAAGGGCAACCCACTTCCACGGTCATTATTTGAGCTGCTGGCTCTACGACTGTGTATCCGGGGATGAGCACCGGCCGACACTCTCTGTTCCTGCAGCAGCGATGGAAATCTTCTCCAGGGGTCACCTTTATCTTTTTACCACACTTGAGGACTCGTGTCCTCAAAACGCTGCTTTCCTCAATCATTGAAGCCAATAAAATGCTTTTTGTCAAATTTAACAGCTCCCCTCCAGTGACATGAAATTTTCGCGAAGCATATTGCTAACACTAACACTTTTTAAACCAGCTAATGAAACAGCTTATACCGGAAGCTTCACAGAGCAGATTCCACATTAAAACTGGAACACTGAAGCACAATGCTTGAAACAGGAAAAAGAATGGAGTCCATTTGTAGTAGCTGACCATCTGAAGAGTCGACGATTTATTTCGTTGAGGAATTTCCCTTTGAGAAAATGGAATGAAATAAGTATTTTCCGCCCAACAATATTTTTCTGCATACTATAAAATAAAAACGTTTGTACACAAACAGAGAAAATAGTAGTGTGTTTGCAATTCGGCTGCTGTGCTACACAATTAGCTATGTAAATGTATCTCTATACCATAATAATTTTATTTTGACTACATATATAATTTCAAACATGACAGCACAGTAGACACGTTAATTGTCAAGATCTTTAATAATTCAGGCTAGGTTAGAAAATTTTGGTCAGACCATAATTTTGCAATAAAACAACGAGAAATAGAGTAAGCCAGAATTTTTCTAATTGTACATTTAAATCAGCGCAATTCGAAATTATATATATACTGAGTGAAAGTTTCCTTTTATACACTATCTTAGTATATACTTCTTGCCAAGCAGATGAGAAAGAGCCCGGCAGCATACAGTCGATGTGTTTGCCGCTGAACTGATTAAAACTGACAACAATGGCAATCAGAACCAATAGCTGAGTCGTTAATCGATAATGCAATCGATCAACCAAATCGTCGTTACATCGTGAACGGGGACTGAAATCCGTCAGAAGGACATCTTGCAAAAATGACATCCTGAAACATTTAAACGAGTACGAAAGAAAGAAAAAAGAATAGAAAAATGGAAATTTTTATAAATAATTTCATTTAATAGTTATTATTACTATAAGTTCTTTATAATTTTCCTAGTTTTTATCCCTTTACTATAAACCTGATCAGTTATATTTACCAAAAACTAGCGGAAAAGCAGGTACTTCATTTTTTGCGCGCGAGTTGAAAGAATAGAGTTAAAGTTTTCACTCTTTTAATCCTGTGCGCGAAAAGGATCGAGTTAATTTGAACTCGTTTAACTCTTTTAACTCGGTGAGCGAAGAGGCCCTAACTTAATGCGTGTTGGAGTCAATTCGTGATATAAATAAACTTTCTATTTAAATCAAAACTCAACATTAAATTATTAATTGATCATATAAGAGGCAAGAGCCATATGAAACTTTTCAAATATGAACATTTATAACTCTGTCTATTAGTGGTGCTGCTACCACAGACTACCTCTGAGCATCGCATATATTATTTCGTGCATTTATTTACAGTGCGTGCGCGTTTAATAATTTCAATTATATAGTTTCAGATTCAGTGGATATGCTAAACTTTGGTTCCTTAATCCTCATGTCACTGTACCAATAATCTGAATCACAGCTAAATATCCTATATAAATATATAATAGGAAAAAGATTATTTTACAAAAGCAGTGGTGCATGAAAAGTACTAATATTTCGTTACAACTAAAGGAATAGAATAACAGGTACGTTTAGCGCATACAAAAAAGGTGTCACCTTAAGCTGATTCAGTGTCGTTCGAGAAATCATAAAATAGGGCGACAGAATTTCTACGTAGGCTTTGAGAGCAGCTTACTTAGCATTTTTTGAAAGGCAAAGTCAAAACCTGTTTGAACACCTCAAAACACGCTTCAGCAAATAAAATAAACTTCGCAATTTGCCCAAAGAAAATCTCTTTCAACCATGCCATGCTAAAATGCATTCTAAGCGAAACTAAGAGAATTCGTGAAAATCGAAATGTACGCATTGAACTACTCTAGTTTTAATCACCTCATTTTCTTAAAATTTTCTATTTGATTTCAGTTTCTATTTCGATGTCTAAGTGAGCGCTTCCTTCATTAATTTATTCTTTCTTTGAGATCGCACTTGCACAAATTTGATCAGGAAAGTTTGGTAGCCATGCACCTGACTTGAACCCTGTTCTTGTTCAAAGCAAGAAATTACTCAGAATATTGACCAAATTTAACGATAAGATTTACATTTACTCAAATCTTATTGAGTTTGTAGGGGGATGGGGGCCGGGGCCGGAGCTACCACAGCTTCTCTACTGCGGTGGACATTCTGTCTGATAGCGTTGTAGAACACACCGGGTAATTGTTATGACAATTATACTGAGTGTCAGAATCCTGTTCCCCCTTGAAATGATAGGCTCTAAACCTCTAACCGGACTAATACCGACTGGGGTGCAGCAGAGTGGTCTTGTATTAGATCGCCAAATCGGCAAATCGAACGATTCGCCACAGCGCAAGGTACAGCAGCTTCAAACTGAAAACAGCCAAAATATGGTTGTAACCCAACAATGTCCAGTCCAGTCTTCCAAAACTAGAGATCAATATCCACCAATTTCTTAACGCCGCTATTTCCACCACTATTTCTGACTTCCGCATGGCCCAAGTCTTTTCCTCCGAAATGCAACTGATAGGCAACTACTAGAGTTGCCCCCGGGCCGTGTATCGGGTTTCGGACCCTGAGTCGGCCCGGTTTAGGCCAGGCATTAAGCATTACCGCATTTTGCACTAAATCAAATTAAGAATAATCTGCAGATGACATAAGAACTAATTGAGGACTTTCGTTTAAAAATTTTGACTTTGTCCTCACAAAACTGCAGTTAGTCCTAATCAAATTTGGTGCAATTCATATGCGATTCATACACCAATTAACTACTATATATTTATTTTGAATTAGTTTTCATGATAAGTACACATCAAATCATAAAAATAGGGCCTCTTCAAACAATTATTCAATTCGTGATTGATATACTTCACAAATCGCAAAGTATCATCTTCACGATAGACCAGCGCAAGACTGTTTCGCTTCGGCACAATTGTGAGCAACTGAAACAAGAAAAAGCCTCAGTTTAAACTTTTAAACGGTTCTACCAGACTTTTACGCAGAGTCTTAACAAAAAGAACGGTTACAATAATCAAATAGAGAACGGTAATATAACAGCAATCAACAACTTTCAAGCCTACACGGCGTTTTTCAGTGGTAAAAACATGCACACGCATCGATTAAGAATCACCAGTGAAAAGTATACTGTACCTGCGTCCGCGTTTGTCAACGAAATTAACGCGGCGTTTGTTCATACTCAAAAGCGTTGACACGCGCCAGTGATTAAGAAGAAGTATTTTCACATCTTCAAAAACTATTACACCACCACTGCCCATTAATTAGTTAATAATCAATTAAACTTAGTACTTCTTCATCTTCATCTTTGGCAATATAGGATGTATAGCCGCCACACTTCTCAGGAATAGACTCTATAATATATAAAGTTTTGACCAACTAAGCTTTTTCAACAAAAAAGAATATCACTGGGCTGATTACAGGCAAACGGAAGTTCAACTTAGCTTAGGAAACTTAGGAAACATTGACAGAAATACTCAACCAATTAGCTAGAGGAAAATCCAAAAATTAGGTACTGTGACTGTCACAAAAGCTTACCGCTGTATTTCAACTTAACCAGCAATAAATGCAATGAAAACTTATTTGCCTTCTTCGGTTATATAAAAGGTGGCATCCAGAGCAGGGGCCATCTCAACATTGGTGTCATGCAGAAGGGAATAGGAACCGGGGGACCATTTCCTCATCTCTACAGTGCACCAGCTACGATTTTGAGAATCCGAGCTACCTAATAAATTAGTTAAAACACAAAACAAATATTGCTTAAAGATAAACAACATTCTTTTTCTTTTTCTTAACCTGTTAATGACAAAAAATAGTTACGCTACGTTAGATTAGAAGTTAACAACTAACTATCTAAAGTAGCCGTGTGTACTAAAAATAGAGGTAAAGGATAGCGGTTTCACTCTACTATAAATAAGATAATATCGGCTTTTAAAAACCGTATTAAATTGGAATATCATCAATTCCTTTAAGAAGCAAAATAGAAATAAACTTAACCATTTTCGGAAACTTCATTGGGTTTAGATCGCTTGGCTGTAGGACCAGAATCAGCGGTTCTGCAACTACTTGTACCAACTTCGTTTGACTGACTTTCACTTTGACAGGGCTTTTCATCTAGAACAGTTTCTGAATTAAGACAGCAAATTTATGAATATTTTCCTCGATTAGATCACATTTAAATCACACTTCACCCACCGCATTTAAGGTGCTGGTTTCCTTTCGGGTATTTTTGACACATACGGCTTTTATCCTTCACGTAAATGGCTAAAACTTACGAAATAACCTATTTCCGTGTTCTTTAACATTCTGGGACCAGTCCCGTA
The DNA here is from genome assembly GCA_030248195.1 of Trissonchulus latispiculum. Classification (NCBI taxonomy): domain Eukaryota; kingdom Metazoa; phylum Nematoda; class Enoplea; order Enoplida; family Ironidae; genus Trissonchulus; species Trissonchulus latispiculum. The sequence goes on from JASAND010027228.1 coordinate 12,704, forward strand.
TTTTTAGGCCAAAAGATAAGAAAGTTTTGGTTTTTGGCCTTACACTCCCAGCAGGTGGACCAGACATGGGATTGGTTGTTATGGCTGGAAAGAGGACACGAAAATGAACATTTTTGCTTTTACAACCTTTGAGCTATCTCCAGTGGTTAAGTCAGTATAAGCAAAAAACTGTTTTAGGGTCACAAATGGCCATTTTCGACGAAATCACCTTTTTAGAAATTACTGTCACAACTTAAGGACAAAGTTGGCTTATTTATACCCAATCGATGTAGCGTCCGAATGCCCATTTTATGAATGCCTATTAGCCGTACTTAATTGCTTTGAGCTAGAGACTTGGCCGAAAAACTATTTTGGCAAAACTGCGATTATTTTGTTTCGAACATCGATTTCTCAAAAACACTCAACGAATTCCGGAGGTGTTTGGCGGTATTGAAATTCGTACTTCTGCGGAGGGACGTTTTTCTTGGTTTTGGCTAAAACATATCGAGTAGTAAGAAAACTCAATGCGAAGTTGCGAAATTTCGTGTTACCGTGCTTTTGGCCGATTTTCTCGACCGTTAAGACCTGCTGAGCCAAATCTAAAAAACGTCCCTCGGCCCATATGTCCTTCATATACTGACACAGAAAGAACTTTTGGCCGATTCTTCAGTTTTGAAAAATCGATGTTCAAAACTGTTGTGTCTATATTCATCCTGTTAGATGCCAGCATGTCAGAAAATTTCTGCTATTTTTTTGCTAATTTTGAAAGTTTCGTACACGCATGTGAATGTTCAGATAATAAGCTTTAAAACGATGTATAAAGCTCTTTCCAACTCCCAAAATTGCGAAAGTTATAGCGTTTCAAAAAATCACCATTAAAGCACTACACAAAAGGATACCACCACCTTAAATGTCATTTCAAGACGAGGCCTTCAACAGTGTATGTTAAGATTGCAAAGTTCATTTGTCGCAGATTTCCCAAAATCAATCCTTAATTAATTTAATTAATTTGCAAGCAAACAAGGATGGTACCGATAAATTCTACTCATAAACACAATAAATTCTACGAATTTTGGGAAAATAAGGAGATTTGTGCGTGCTGTTTAAGGAGGTAATCAGACCTCTCTTATTCTAAGATTGATTTCAACAAGTTTTTTGGTTGACATAAACTTTCATTGCAGACAACGCCCTGAGGGAGTGTTCATAGATTTCAGTAACCTGTTTAAAGACTGTTGAGAAAGAAAAATGCCAAATTGCCAAATTTCACTGAATTTTTACAGGCAAATTAATATAATACCTTTAGTCAGATTAAAACATTGTTGAAAATTACGACTAGAAATATAGTAGCACTATACCTTGCGCAGGCTCTTCTGTAGCAGCCGCCAAGCCGTGCAGTGAAATGCCTGTCAACTGACTTAGTATCAGGAACAAAGCTTCCGACTTGAACAAAGCAGTACACTCTTTCAGCAGCGAGTTATCGCCTTCTGATTTCGTTAACGAGTCCAGCGGGCTAGCATAATGTCTAAAATTATAGGGAAATATGCCTTGTCAATTAAGGCTGTTAGCTTAAATAAAGCCTAACCGTGGTTTGTACCAAACACGCTTAAGAAGAGCAGAAGACTACTATATTCCCATTCAAAAGTAGGACTTCGTCTTTTACATAAACTTATTTCAGTTGCAGTCCAAAATAAATGCTACAAAACTACATAAGAACACTGATTTGGCACACAGGATGAAGCAAAGCTATGCAGTCTACATAGCGTATCGTATCTACAACACTGTCAGAAACTGCTGTTAGAGTTTAAACTTCAGCTTGAGTTAATTGTGCCAGCTCGATGACTGGATTAAAAAATTTCAATTTTAAAATGCCTAAATTAAAACCAAACTTAGTGGGGCCTTCTTAAGACAAGCTAAACATAGAGAGGAATTAAGCGTAACTAGATCCGATAAAAAGCAACTACTAAAGGAAAATCGAAGCTTGAGTGGAGTTAAACTAGTTTAAAAAGTTAACTTTAACTCAACTCTTCTCTGATCTACTCTACTCTACTCCTTCCTAAAAATCCTTGGAAATATGTGTCTACACTTGTCACGTACCGCTTGTTAGCTGGACCTCTTGTCTGCCACTGTTCTGACGACAGGCTCGTTAATTCGTCCAATAGCCGGTCATATTTGGTGTCCTGCAACAAATAAACGGTTAAGTATAAACTAAACACACTCTTAACAATATAAAAATCTTCGTTTCAAATTTTATATGGTACTAGAGGGTATAAGACAATTTCCGGGTTTCCAAACAAGAATCTGCTGGTGTGAGGTCCACGCTTAAAATTTCCATCCATATTGCGCTACAAAGACGTTTAAAGCCGTGTCCAAAGGAGAAAGAGTAAAATACAAGGACAGAAATTTCTCGAATTGCTTTAGTTCTCCGCAAGCAGAAAAAATCATACCTGGATAAAATTAGCCAGCTCAATTTCCGAATTCTCCTCAAATTGTTCTCGAATTTGCTGCTGGGTATCTGGATCCACATAGATCGGATTGATCCATTCCAACAATAGGTCATACTGAAAGTCAAAGCTGAATTGGAAGAAACAGACAAAAAAGGAAAAATTTCAAAATCATCCGTATTTACGACTTACGACCAAAAATTCACAATTAATCCCAAATTAATGATAATAGCAGACCAGGTTTTCTTTCCTTAGTATCCGACTAGAATACCCTAATATTTTACCAGGAAGAGGCCAAACTTGTCCTACTCTGAACCCTTTGATGGGACTACTTTTGAAGGTGGTGCAAGGCAATGGATAAAGAACGATACGTTCGCTTTCCGAAAAGTGTTTCATGTGGGATCAACAAAACAGCTCCCTCGAGCAAACAGACAAAAAACGGCTAGGAAATTTGACCCTTCACGAATCAAAAATTGTGGCTTGAGGGTGCTCGGGACGTGCCACGTCGCCAGTAAGCTCGTTGAATGTCCCTCACATCCTCGGAGTACGTCCGATCGTCCGTGTCATTTGACGGCGTACTGGTCATGTCTGAGAGAGACAGCAGGTCGGTCGCACAAGCCACCGAGGATCAGTGGCCCATACCCCTTAGACCTGATTGGTCACTTTGTTTTTGGGTCATTTGATCTCAAAAAATAAAAAGAAGATTAATACTTGCTCCACTGAAACTGTTTTAGCTGCTTTTATATTTTTAAAACTCATTCGAAAAAAGAGAACCAAAGACAATGGCAAGAGAAAAGTGTTGCAATTTACATCAAAGTCTCCTGGGAAACATTTTGCCGAAGGAGGTTCAATATAGGGAGATGGTCTGAAAATCGGCGTCCCGTGAAACCAGCCATTAATGCTGATACGATCAAATCGGTCAGTTAAAACTTCTGACACCTAAAAAACAAAAAATGACAGACATAAAAAACTAAATTAGCCTTGATATAAGGATTCATCTGATTAATCAGCATGGTGATATTAATTAATACCAAACAGTGGCCCACCCAATAAAACATAGAACTCCTAAGACAGTGGCCTGGGAGGTATGCGATTTTTTGGATTCTCCATCTCTCTGTCATGACCATACATGTGCTGGGAAATCATCCCCCAGACCTGGACCTACCCCCACAGAGGGGTCCCCCACCCCCCCCCAAGAATCCGGATTTTCCGGTTCTTTGGGCAAAAAAACGGAAAAATCCGGTTTTCCATCAGCGGAAAGCAGACACTGATCGGGCAGTTTGCTGTGTGGATAATTTTAAACCAAATTGATTTAATTTAAGGTGGTGATTCCTTTTGGGCACATATTGTTATTTGGCTGCGTAAATCAAGATGAAATTTGATGAAACTTTCCGAAATAAGTTCTTTTAGCGTTCTAACACCCTCCGTGCAATCCCGATTCAAAAATTCGAGATTTCCGGTCAGAGTGGTTTTTCCAAATTTCTGAACGTTTAGTAGCTGCTATACAGTTATCACTATATTCAATCGAAAGATCTCATTGAGCTTCACATTTTTGCTTTTTAAAGCACGTTTCTAGCTTTTCTCTACCGTGAGATATAGCCGATTTCTTATTTTGGCGTCGAAAACTTGTCATTTTTGCACAAATCAAATAATCCAACATTTCTTGAACTACGCAAGCCGTAAAATCAAACTGAGGGCGTCGATCTGAATGACTCACAGGGACAAATTATCCGACGCATGATCGTCTTCAAACTGCTATCCTGTAGGCTGCTATCATAAAATGTAGTTTTTGCAAAAACATGACCAATTTTTTTTCCAAAGATTGTGGAGCATTCACCATGCAAGCTGGAGGGCTGCTACTGAACAAATGTGTTCGGCACAACTATACCCAGGGACGATTTTTTAGTTGCCCCGATTGCTGCTTTCTAGCTATAGTAATCGCTTGACAAATGTCGAAAAAGTAGGCAAAATACAGGTTACGCACACATTTCACCTTATTTCTCTATAACGAAGAGCGATTTCACAATAAATAAAAAATTGTCCCCAGCTATTTAATGGAGGTATCGATTGATATAACCGATGGCTCGCGAAAAAATTTACTTGAGTCTGCAAAAATTCTGGAAAATTATACTTCTTCTAAAATGTGTTAAAAATATTTTAGAAAAGCAACATTAGTTTCGTGGCATGCATTAAAGAGAGCAAATGTCAAGCTACATTTTGACATAAAAATGGCTTCTTAACTCCAAGTAATGAATGAGTAATAATGGTGCAAACTTTATGTGACCAAAGGGAATCACCACCTTAATTTAAACAAAGCAGATCATTAATCAAATTTATCAAAAATTGACAAAAATGCAAGTTGTTAGTTGTCAAAGAATCACTCATGTGCGTTTTTGAGGGGGTTGGCTATTTTTTGGATTACAAAAAACGTATAATCCAAAAACGGCCGATTTAAAAAACGCCGATGGTTCCCCTGCTGGCCACAATAACGGTCAAGGAATAAAAAATAAAACCTGATGATATGAATGAGGAGCCACCTCAAAACAGACAAAACTGTTGAACAGAGGCAAAATCGAATGAACAATGGACTTCGGTTGACCTTTGTCTGAAAAAATCAAAAGCAGAATATCTAACAAAAAATGGAATATTTTAACAACTTCAAAGTTGGCAATATTATTTACGAGAATCACACACACTTTTACACGGTATAGGTATAACCAACACCAGAAATCTTGTTTAGTTACCTCGATATAATATTATTTAATTTCAGTAAAACTTTAATTTTATTATTAATTAAGGCAAACTATTCCTTAGTAGACCCGCCCATGGGATCACGAGTTCACAAAGCCAAACCGTCACTAACTGCAAGCGAGACAGCCTAGTGACGTTTTGCCTTTCCGAAGCTCCCAATCCAACAATTCCAAAAACCGAAACAAAAATCCAAAACCGCGGACATACCGTCGACGCTGAACAGGTCTAGCCGACCGCCGTCCAGGCCTGTCCATTTGGGATCCATTAGATACCAGATGAAGGCCAGACGGCGGTCCTCCAGTTCATCGTCGTGACAGAGAAGGACGTCTCCGGCTCGATAGATCGAACAGGTCAAATCGATCTGATCCGACAGATCGATACCCATCATTTTGGACATCAACGGCTTCAGATGGGTGGAGAAAAGCTGTCTGGAAAAATGATAAAATGTGGGCAGTTCTACTGCATAGGTGAAATTAAAAGCAATTACCTATGAGTTATAAATGAATGAAAGAAACTTGTCTGACGTATCTGAATAAAGAAAACTCCGTCTGATACATATACCAATATAATGACTACATAAGCAATAAAAGTATGACAAGCGTCATATGCTAGCTATGCAGTACAAGCATGCACATCCTTGCACGCTATGGCTGACTCCCTACATAAATCAAGCCCCCTTGACCACGCCCCTATCTATGTACGGGGTTCAAACGGGTGGGTATATTTTGGACACTCATGTGGAAATCATACATGCTTGAACCCTCTATACAAATTGGGCCCACGCCAAGTTTAACACGTAAGTAAGTATACGTCACGAACACCGCGCCGATTCCCCATTTCGACCCCGTACATAGATAGGGGCGGGGTCAAGGGGGGGGGGGCTTGACTTATGTAGGGGGTCAGCCAATAGTGTGCAGAGGATGCAGCAGGCTTATAATGCATAGCGTATGACGCTGGTTATGCTCTTACGCATTATGTACGTTTGCCAATGTCAAAAACAAAATATGTACCGATACATAAACGATAACTAAATTAAAGAATAAAACTAACCTAACATGACTCAAGCAAGGCTTGTCATAATTTTGGAAATCTTCACTCTGAAAAAACAGACAAACGTTCACAAAAAGTCAGCGATACAAAAATCAGCTATATCAATTTTTCCAAATTACACACACGTAGAAGGAGTAAAAATCTTTAAAAAATGAAAAGGGATCATATCAAGGAAGTCCCCCCATAAGCAAAATTGGTCAAATTCAATAGCATACTGCTGACGACTGCCTCAACCTTAGATCTTAAGCCGCACATCGTTGGAAAACTGAGAACGCGTGCTCTTTCCAATGCTATAAGCCATTTTGCTGTACACCTACAAAGTTTTACTTGTCAAAGCTTAGCTAAAATCCAAATAAAATTTTTCGAGAAAATTTAGCAAACTTTTCGAAATAAAATTTAATAGCTACAAGCTACAGCAAAACGGCCTACAGCACTGAACAGAAAACGTTTATCAGATTTTCAACGACATGCGGTAGAGACCTTCACTCAGGCCCGTAAGCCCGGCCCGGCCCGGCCCGCGGGCCGGGCAGAGGTAGGAAAATGGGTCTTTTCCAGATTACCCCCCCCCACCACTCAAAGTTCTTAAAACTCGACCAAATGAGCTGAAATTTGGTGTGGGTATGTTTTCGATCACGCTGAGTTCAAATATCGCAAAATTTTTCGATTTCGCGAAATTCGATTTTTTTTCGATTTCTAAGGGGGGACCAAGGGTAACCGAAAACTTTTTTGTCTTCGATTTTGCTGAAAAGTTGTATATAGGGATTTTTTCGGCCGCAGAACACAAATCTGAAGTCCGTTTTTCGATTCAGCTTTTCGCTAGCATAAGCTAAAGTTGTAAGCTTATGCTGAGCTAACGAAAAGCTGAATCGAAAAACGGACTTCAGATTCGTGTTCTGCGACCCAGAAAACCCCTACATAAAACTTTTCAGCAAAATCGAAGACAAAAAATTGTTCGGTTACACTTGGTCCCCCCTTAGAAATCGAAAAAATCTAATTTCGCGAAATCGAAAAATTTTGCGATATTTGAACTCAGCGTGGTCGAAAACATACACCAAATTCCAGCTCATTTGGTCGAGTTTTAAGAACTTTGAGTGGTGGGGGGGTAATCTGGAAAAGACCCGGAAAAATTTGGGTGCGGGCCGGGCCGGGCTTCGGGCCGGGCCTGGTGTTTTCAGTTAAAAGTTTTGTCTTGTTTTCAATTTTGTCAATTTTTATTAGAAATTATATTAATTTCTAAAATACATTTTCTATAGTCAGTGGAATTATATTTCGATTTTTCTTGAATTTCGTAGCTTTTTAGAAGAGTGCTGCCGGACTTAGTTAGTGTACTTGTGTTTATATACTATCTCTAAATTGTACATTATCATCCTAAATGCAGTTTTATTTATTTTAATATTTTGTATGTATGCTTTCTTCCTAATTTATAGTATATTTCGTGCTTCCGATGAATCGACGAGCTGAGCAGTGACCTGTTCCCTATTAAGCACAAAGAACCGAACAAAGGACTGCACATACTTAATAAAAATATGAGCTTGAGAAATCGCTTAAAATGGTTAAACACGAATAAGTTCCGAAAAACGAAAAAATTTTTGTTTTGGGCAACGGCAAAAAATTAGTAAAACGGGCCCGGGCCGGGCGAGCCTAACTTTTCGTCTTACGGGCCGGGCCGGGCCTAGGTCCAAAATTTTTGAAACGGGCCGGGCCGGGCCTGAAAATCCAGGCCCGTGAAGGTCTCTAATTTGCGGCTTAAGGTCTAAGGTTGTGTTAGTTGTCAGCAATATGCTGTTAAAGTTGACCAATTTTGCTTGGGGGACTTCCATGATATAATCCAATAAAACAAAAACCAATATTACAAGCTTGTTAAAGTAAACGAATAAAATAAAACTTACTTGCTGAAATCTGTACAAATCATTATTTTTCTTATTAAATTTCAGCGACTTCAGTTCGGAGACCAAGTCGTCAAAAAATGACCATTTGCTGGGTGTTGTTACAAAGTCATGAATCTGAAGACATTTAAACGGAGAAACGATCAATTTCCAATCAGAATTGCCTAAAAATTTTACAAAAAAACTTAAAAGGCATAAAAGTTTACTTACGTATTATACTGTACTGGGGGTGGAAATCTTAAAAAAGAGAAATCTCCGCAATAGAATTAGTTTAGTGTGAAAGAAGCAATACCACAGAATAGGTTACTTAATTTGTTTATAGAATCAGATTAAAACCAATTTTCCAGATATCAAAAATACTAATTAAAGACAAACCTTCTTCCGGGTTATTATTAGACCAAGACTGCAGAATCGGATCAAAATTGGGATCACGGCTAATGCGAAGTTCAACCTGGTCAGTTGTCATACTTGCCTGAAAAAAACAGGCGAATCAAGCAAACTCCAAAGACGGGCCATGAAACTAATATTTTGAGCAAAAAAGTCGATGAGAAAAGTGGGGAAGAGGATTTAAAGTGGTCTAAAACTCCCAAAACTACAACAAACTTAAGGAGAAACTGTAGAATCGCTCCCAAAACTGCAACAAACTTAAGGAGAAACTGTAGAATCGGCCAAAATTTCTTCTTGTGCCATGATATGAAGGACATGTGGGCCGAGGGCCTTTTTTTGATTTGGCTCAGCAAATCCCAATACTCCAGAAAATTCGGCAAAATTGCGATGACACGAAATTTCGCAACTTTGTATTCAGTTTTCTAGCAACGGGAGACGTTTTAGCTCAAACCGACAAAAATGTCCCTCCGCAATAATGCGAATTTTCATTTTGCCAAAAATCATGCGAATCCATTAGGTTTTGAGAAATCGATCTTCAAAATAAAATAGTGGCAGTTTTGCTAAAATTGTTTTTCGGCGAATTCTCCAGCTTAAACAACGAACTTCAGCGCATAGGCAATGATAAAATGTGCAACTGGACAATGTATCAATTGAGTATAAATAAGCCAAATTGTCTGATTTGGTAGTAATTTTGAAAAACTCATTTCTTCGAAAACGGCCACTATTTGACCCCAAAAATCGTTTTTGGGTTATACTGCTTGCTTATAGTTATACTGCCTTAACCATTAGAGATAGCTCACACGTTGTAAAAGCAAAAATGTTCATTTTGGTGCCCTCTTTCTAGCCATAACAACCAATCCGGCGTATAGACTATGTACTGAGAAAATAATGGCAAATACCAACTCTTTCTTATCTTTGCACCTAAAAATGCGGGACTTGTCCCAGAATGTTAAAGAGTACCCAAAGAATATATTTGGAAAGTTTCATCAACTTTCACAAAAAATTGAGGCCGGTAGGGTCGAATTTACACAAAGCGATACCAGCACCTTAAGGGGGGAGGGCTACTACAGGTTTGCCCCGACTTTGTCCGATTGGCCTACTTTTTGGCACAGATAGAGCATGGGTGTGGTCAAATAAATATCGGGTACTGTGATCTTAGCAGCCCTCTAGCCGTGTGTAGCCTTTTATGTGCCCGACCCCCCATTTTTTACAGCTACCAACATTTTAAAAAGATTTCTTCTGGCTGCTGGGCCTTAGCTTCGAGGTGGCCGTTTCGCACAACGCTTGGGCAAATGTGTCTCCATCTGCAGAAAAATACGATTGTATCTTATTTGCATCTAAGGGAATTAATCTTAGGTATTAGCAGATATATACATTCCTTACACTAGAATAGCTTCTGAAAAACGGGTTGAAAACTGGGATCAAATCGGGGTTGAAACGAAACTAGGATTACGCTAAATCGAACTCCAAAAAAGCTTGATCACCCTAAATCGACCATCGGCTTTAATTTCCCTCAAATTTTCAAAATGGGTTAAAGGGTTCGACAACACAGAGATGAACAGTGAACAAAGCTGTTCCATGCGGCTTTTTTGCAAGAGGGAATATGCGTGCCTCAGAACTCAGGAAAAGAAAGTCAAGACCGAAATTCCAAAAACTGATAGTTTCCAATAACAACTCTCTCTCTGTTTGGGGATCTCGCTAGACAGATTGGTGTTCACACCATTTCTCCTCATCAGTCATATCTAGCATGACTCTCGCTATGCCGCCTGGATACCATCAGCACAATGAGAGCCTGGAGGGAGCCCATCGTGTGGACTATCGGCTCTGGGTTATCTAACCTCCATTAAGTGATTAAGTATAGCAGTGGAGAAAAACGTCTTCGACGCTGCCCGATTTTGAGTGCGTGACTCTGGCGCACCTAGCACCCCTTCCCAGGGGGTAGTCGGACAGGCGGTGTGCAGGGAACTGGTTGACGCCAGGAAAGGGGTTAATCCGCTGTGAGCTCAGTGCCCTACTCTTATTGATAAGCGGATTAGGGTTATTTAGCGTGCCTGTCCCATAAGACAGTACACGCCGTATAGCTGAATGGTTAAGACGGACTTTAGATCGAAAGGTAGAGGTTCGATTCCCACCTTAACTATAACGATGCTATACTGTCCTTGAGCAAGAAACTAAGGCGACAGCTCCGCCGGTCGGATGAGTCGTAAAATTTGTAGGCGTAAAACGGGCGCATGTACAGTCAACAAAACCTTCTCTAACTTCCCCTCAGAAGCTTATTTCAGAACCACCTAAACGCTAAGCTTATCCCTAACTCAGCATCAACAACAGACACCTAACACCAACCAGCTCAAACGTTTACTCCCGTTACACAGATGCAAACTACATACATACGTACATATCCTACGCATATAAAGGAACATTAGAGGCATCTAATTCGAATTGTTACAGCAGAATAATTTCACATACAGCATAGAGAGGACAGTGTAGCAGTAGTAAGCAAAGCAACCAACAAAAGCGAACACAACAATTAGGTACAAAATATAGGGAAGAAGAAAATGTGTACGTCGCACTTAAAGCATTCAGACAACACCGACCAGGTCATGTTACGTAATTCACACACTGATACTATCTAATGCAGTACGTAATGATAATTACAATACAGTACATCTACAGCACGTAAAAAATGAAACAAACTAATGTCCAAAAAAAGCTGTAGCTCTCAAGTTCAATATAATACAAACTTAATGTAGAATTTTTCGGGCAACGCAACAAATTTGCCAAAATTGCTCCAAACAAAAATAGATCATAGAATCACCATGTGTAGTTTAACCATTTTTTGTAACAACTCTCTTACTAAACCAAAGCACGTTTGGTTAGCAAATCAGGGTTCTTAGAGTAAAATAATGTGTATTTATTTACAGACAAAATTAAAATAAAGAATACACAGGCTAGTTTTCGTTTTTTTTTCAAAAAAATATTTCGTGTAGAGGTAGTCAGTCCCAACTCAAGCATTTAACTTTTCAAAGTTCCAGCGTATAGTTGGGGGCATTAGTCACCAGACCCCCTCTACATTAAAGACCAATCTTTTCCAACGTTTCCATTATTTTATAGCAGTTTTAAAAAATTTCACTACTTCTGGGAGCTTCGCCCCTTGAATTCCCTTTCGATTCAAGGCTACCTATCGTTTGGTGAAAAAAACAAAATTATAAAAAGCCACTGCAGTCCACGTATACCCAGCCAAACCAAGAACTTAAAAAATTTTAAAAAAGAATACAGAAATTATAGAATCTTTTCTTCCGAAAAAAATTATCAGGAGTTCTCAAAAACCACTACCAGCAAAAACTTTTATCATAAAGAAATATGAAAAACGCCTGCCTAGTCACTAAAGCCGAAGCCTCAGTCCGAACAGGAGAGAAGTCAAATATATGTTTACTGAACTATCGATTGTATAGTTAACACCAGGATGACGAGAAACCCTGTGTAGCAAAAAAGTACGACACAAAATGTATATACAATACAATATAGCCACAGAGAGATAGTCTTTGAAAATCTAGGTTAAAAGACAAATATTTGCAATTACAGTACTATATACAGTAGCAATAAGACATCAAAAACGTACGTATGCAGTTAGAAACGCAGAGGACTGGCATTTAGGAGCAGTTTTAAACGACAAACTCAACACGCAAAAATCTCACTTGCAAATTAATTTCCCAAATATTATTCACAGTCAATTGATTAATCTTGGGGCCATTTCATAAAAAGCGCTTAAACGGCTTAGCTTAAAAGTGAATTTATTTATGAAAAGGGTGGTCGGCTTAAACGGCTTAAGTGGCTTAAACGGCTTAACTTTAAGCTGTTTAAGCCGACCCTTTTCATAAATAACCATCGGCTTAAACTTTAAGCCGAATCGTTTTCATAAAAAGCACACCGGCTTAAAAATGCAGCGGCTTAAAATTAAGCCGTTTAAGCCGATCTCCTTTTCATAAATAATTTTAGTTTAAGCCGTTTAAGCCGGTGGCTTAAACTTCAGTTCAAATTGCCTGAGTTTTAAGCCGCGTAAAATCACCGCGCTTAAACGGCTTAAACCGTGGTAGTAGTAATATTAAAACATTCATAACTTCCTTAATATTTGGAGTATGCCAATGATATTTATATCAAATTGAAGCTCACAGTGTGGAGAATTCAATGGCGTTATTGGCTTGCTTTTTACTAGTGGTAAATATTTAAAAAAGCAGCCTCAACTTGATAAATAGCACTCTTATTTAGCTCTTCAAGGAAAAATATATTTTTTGTTTACTTAACTCAGGTTATTTTATGCTTATACAAGTTATACATGCATTCTCCAGCTTACAGCTTTGTTAATGTTGCACTGTAATGCTGTGCCCTTAGCAAACCCACTTCTTGAGTCAGACCCGAAATCTTTTGAGTCATGTTCGTTGGGCGGAGTATTCTCTCATCCATCCCTTACTTTTTTCTTTGGTCCTCTCTGGATTATTCCCGATATCCAATTATAAAGTGGTGTGCACGATGGTAGCGCTGCACGCCAAGTTTTGAGTCACGGAACGACATTCTGTTGAAAGTTTGTAAATCCATTCGTTTTCTTGATTCACTCATGAAAAACAATCCAGATTCATTCTACTGTAAGAAATTTAACAAGCAGTCCCCATAAGGCGGCATTATTCCCCAGTTGAACCTCAGCTTTTCCGGGGGCGTAGTTACATGTGATATTTCTTGGAAATCCTCTTTCAGCTTTTGTTGCTAAGGCATATTTTAAATTTTAAATTTTCAAAATGAAATTGAATCGAGCATGTCCCAAACAAGGCATTATTTCGCAGCAGAGCTTAGTTCTTCCAGTGGGCATGGTTGCATGCGATACCAGTGAGGTTTCTGTTTGTGGTGCCCGAGGCTATACCAATTATACTGTCGGTGGCTTGCACCAACTGACCTAAATCTTACTCAATCTGTAGAGACTTGTAATCGACAGTCTGCTTCTCATCCGCTCACTCACCTATTGCCGCAGTTTCTAGTACAAATGGAAGAACAATTTTCTAGTGTCAACCACATTTTAATTTACGCAAAACTACTAAGAATTAGACGCTATAGCAGAATCCTACCAAACAACTATCAGAAATTCCACTTAGGTAGGTTTTACATATACAAGAATCCAAATACAGTACATCCCGTCTGCTCACCCAAACTGGGCCGGTGTTACCGTAAAAGTCATTAAATGTCATTAATCAATGTCATTAAATTTCTTTCTAATGCAATATTTGATCTGGGATAAACAGTTGCATTCTAAACAGTATAAAATTAAAAAATTAAGCTAATTTTTCCTCAAGTTTTTTTATTTTAACTCCAACCCATTTCGGGTGAGCGACGGGATATATACTGTATTTGGATTCTTATGTGTGCAAAAATTAAGTGGGTTTCATTAAATAGATAAGCAGATGATTTTTTCTCAATGTAAATCTTTCAATGTAAATGTTGAAACTTGTAATCCCTGGCCTATGCAAGTATTTTATACATTAAGGAAAACTTGAGTCAACTTTTCAATTTTCATTTTTAAAATTTCGTACAATAGAAAGTTTATATTTGGATTGAGTTTGAGTGCATCATGAAGACGGATAAATTCGCAGATTTTTTGGGAAGACGTTTCGTTTGAACACAGAAGTGATTAGCTTTCCCAGACTTAGAGAAATCCATGTTCAAAAGTTACTTTTGTGTTATCACATGTCCAATTCAAACAGTAGAGTTACGTCAAAAATACTTCATTTTGCCTTTGCGTAATGAACACATTCCTAGCTTTAAAATCATTCCTATACAAGTCATTGTTGAACTCCAAGAACTGAATAAATTGCAGACTTTCAAAGACTGGTGAATATACCCGAACCAGTACCTTAAATGGTGTAGGATATAAGCCACGATGAAACAGGAAGTTCATTTGCTTTTATATATTAATAGTCAAAAGACTTTCATAAATAATAGGCTTAAGGCTTAGCTTAAACGGCTTAGCTTAAATGGCTTAAAAATCTTTTTCATAAATAATCGGCTTAATCGGCTTAAACAGCTTAAATTAAGCCGTTTAAGCTAAGCCGTTTAAGCTAAGCCGTTTAAGCCGGCTAAGCCGTTTAAGCCGTTTAAGCCATTTAAGCCGATTATTTATGAAAAGGAATTTTTAAGCCATTTAAGCCTTTTAAGCTAAGCCGTTTAAGCTAAGCCGTTTAAGCTTTTTATGAAAAGGCCCTTAGAAACACAGCTCTGCCATTATAGCGGTGTGGTGTCAATGGCAAAACCGGCACAGTGCACAAGAAAAATTTTAACACTAAGTAGTACATAAGTCAGGCTGTTTGTAAGCTACAGTAAGGCTCCCCACAAATTTAGGTCTAAAAGTGATTCCCCCCTCCCCTCCCTCTCCCCCCCCCCCCGTTTCCCTTCCCAAACCCATTCCAGCACCTGGCACAGAATCAAAAAACTGGAAGCATAAAGCGGCCTAATGTCAAACTAAAAAAAGGATATTTACAAATCAAATTCTCTACATAAACGTACTGCAGCTCATCATACGTATGTACGTAACACAACACACACATCCACACAATCTACACAGGCTATGCGCTTAATACATACAGTACATCACTGACCAGATAACCAGTATATTAGGGTTGGTTTTTTTTCGGAAAAAAGTCGAGCGGAAAAAATTACTTTTTTTCCGGTTTTTTCCGTTTTTTTCCGCTGTCCTAATCATGCCAGAGCGTCTCAAAAATTGTTTCTATAACATTTGTTGCCTGTCTTAACGACTATTTCGTCATGTGAAAGCCATTTGAACACTTTTATATGCTTTTCAACGTATCCAAACTAAGCAATTGTGAAAAAAATTTTCAAACGAAGTTTCAACAGACTATGGGCACAATTCCCAGTTATCTTAGTTTCTGGGAGCAGTGACAACTTTCAAATGATTTTTCCGTGTATATAATTTTTTCTTTCACAATTTTGGATTTTAGATGTAAGTAAAAAGCTGTGTCTGTCTGTCTGTTCTCGGCCGTAATAAAGAGTTTCTCGTTGAACTGACAATAATACTTCATAAAACTGAGCAGTTTATGAAAATGAAGAAAACTACAAATTAAGTTCGGGCTTCAAAATAAGAGCAAACTCTAAGAAAAGCCAATAATTTGGAAAAAAGGAGCAAAATTTGAGAAAAATCACTAAAAGTTTTCATTTGAACGCATCTAAAACTTTCCAGAATGAATAAATTTTTCCGACTTTTTTCCGTTTTTTCCGACCCTCCGGAAAAAAAAGGAAAAAACGGAAAAAACCGTATTTTTCCGGGACTTTTTTCCGATGCCCAACCCTACAGTATATACAGCTCAAGCGTAACACTTTACCGTTACCAAAGGCAATAATAACGGATTTAGGTAACTGCGCTGAGCAAACAAATCTAGGATAAGAAGGTGGTTTTTTACAATTTTTTTAGATTTACATTAATGCAAAAAGTGGGTCCTTACGATTAGACATTCTCCCCAGTGCTCAATCAGTTTCAAACACTTGGCCAATCGAGCTAAAATTTATCGGCAGTTTTTTCGACTACCTACGCGGACTTCAAACATAGCAAAATTTCGATTTCACGTAATTCAAATTTTCGATTTTTTAGAGTCCTTTCGATTCAAAAGGGAACAATCCCCTTTTGTCTGCCACTTTGATGATAAGCTGCATACAGTGATTTCACAGTAGCAAAACCCAATTCAGGAGACCATAATTTCGATTCAACCATTGGGATTTCAGCTCAAGCTGTTTAGTTTCTAGCATACTGACCGTAATTAAAAAATATATAAGTAGGAGGTGTAAACTGCGAATAAAAATCTTAAAACAATTTGTTTGTTAAATGCTCCGTAAATCTGCCAATTCTTCAGACCAAAAGAAGGACGCGCAAGCTAAGTTACCTCACCAATTGCCATCAACAATCACAAGCAAACAAACAAGATATGGCGCTTTTCAATGCCAAAACTACAACACGGGCCAAAAATACAAAGCTGTCAAAACGCTGCAGCAAAAACAAAAAACAAAATGAATGCAACTCCTTTTGCACAACGTACTTGTTATTTTTCTCAGCCAAATTTTTGCGGAAATCCTCTAAAAACATAAAGTTCAAAGCGGATGAAAACTGACCACATTGTACAGTAAAGTCTCAAATCCAGGCTTAAATTGTATTTACTATATACATTAGATACCTTTCACATCAGGGCTTACTTTAGGCGAAAAATGTGGGGGTGGGTCGGTAACGTGGGGGAACCTCTCCAAAGGGAGACCAGAAATTTGGGGGACAGTAAGGTCTAAACTCGCCTAAAATGCAACAAAATTAGTAATGCAGTAGCAAAATAGACATTATACATGAAATAAATAAATACTAAGGAAATGGGAACAGAAGTTTAAAAATTTTAATCAAAAATTCTAAAAATGTGGCAATTTCTATGCATTTCAGAGTGGAGAGGGGAGCCCAAAAAACTGCTTCCCCCCACTAAAGTAAGCCTAGCTAACATACTTTACTCATACATACTTATGAACTCTTACTCATATACTGTACAAAACCACAAGTGCGCATAGCATTAGTCAGAACACAGGCCTAATCCCAAGCCGTCTGTACACCATAGTTTTAGTAGCGACGCCACAATAAAACTACAAAAACACCAGGGGGATAGTATAAGCTACATAATAGAATAGAAGAATATGAAGTCTGAAATAACTCACAATACGATGGAGTAAGTACGTACTGTATATATGATTCTGAATATACCGTAGACTAATTTGTACCGTCACCAAAAAACAAAGGAAACAAAACATTATTGTCAATTGAGATAAACCAATCAGATGAGTGAAGATGAGCAGACTTTTGAAGAAATAAAACTGAAATAATTAATCGAGTATTTTGCAGAATTTTGACAAAAAATCCTTAAAATCAAGAGGGCCCTCGAAATCATCTCCTTCAGAATTTGTGGCTCCCCGGGGGGCCAACAACCAACGGTGCTAAATTCAATTAAAAATTTTTACAATTAAACTAGTTAAAACCTTTTCAAAAAGAAGCAAACCTTTTTCCGGAAAACATTATCCCAAATTTGTCTGCATATTTAGGAGAAGACAGAAAAGTTTCCATGTCTGAAAGTGCTAGCAAATTCTGGGTAGGCCAAGCAGCCATTTTTTAAAAATTTTTTACAGTGAGTGAAATAGCATAAAATTTTCAGAATCTCTGAGAAAGACCTTAACCCTTCAAAATCTCAGGAACCGCTGGAAGTTATGGAAAAATTTTACATCTTCGTAAGTACATTCCTATCAATTTTTTTCCACAAAAACGCTGCACTGCTCATCTCCATCTGAATTATTACACAACAGCAACAGACTACACAAAAATCAACTATACCATTGATGTTTTAAAGAGACTAGGTTAGCCAAGATACAAGGAGGGGGGGAAGGGGGGGTTAGCCCTCTCTAACGACGAGTTTTACGTCGCCGGGGGGCTTTCTTTCCACGAGTTCCGCTGGCAGCTGACGGCGGGTTGTAGTGGAAGTCAGGCGGAAGGCGGGCAGCACCGGCCGGAGCCGTAGATCCCAGACCGGAACCGGAACCAGACAGGCCCGGACCCAGTCCACCAGAAGCCGCCGAGTTTAGGCCGGCAAAGCCACCGTCCTCACCGCACAGGCGGCGCAGAAATTCGTCCACATCCGCATCACTGTGAAACAAGAAAACACAGGTCACAGGAGGGTGTATTTTACACATATATACATCTTGACAAATTTAAGGTAGTGATTCCTTTTGGAGACATCAACTTTGAACCATTATGCGTATATTATGTACTCAATAACTGGAGTTAAAAAGCCACTCTTTACGTCAAAAAGTAGCTTAAACATTTATTACTTTTTTAATGACTACAATGAAACTAATTTTGGTTTTCCAAAAACTCGTTTACAAACTGTATTTTAGGTATGTAGTTTTTCAGACATTTGCAGAAGTAAATTTTTTCGAGAGAAGCCGATTATCATTCGATAAACTTTTCAATCAGCTGGGGACCCCTTTTAGTATGAAATCTCTACTAATTCAGCCTGGATGTTACTTTACTTTTCCCAACTTTGACAAGCAACCACTTGAGCTAGCTAGCTAGGTCAGTAACCGCTGCAACTAAAAGGATCCCGGGGTAGCTTTGTGTAATCTGTTAAGTGGCAACCCTCTAGCTTGCATAGTAAATGCTCCATAATCGCTGGAAAACTGGTCATGTTCTTGCAAACACTACATTTTATGAAAGCAGCCTATGGAATAGCAATTGGAAGATGATCATGCCACGGATAATTGGCCTCTACACGGTCTTCAAATAGATACCCTTCGTTTACGTTATTTTACTGCCTGCGTAGTTGAAGAAATGATAGATTTAATTTCTGCGCAAATGACAAGAATTCGACGCAAACTAAGAAAATTGGAAATACCTCACAATAGAGAAAAACTAGAAAGATGCTTTCAAAAGCAAAAGTGTAGAGCCAAACGAGATCTTTCGAATAAATAGCTATGCGCTGCTGCACAACTGTCAGAAGCTGACAACAACTGCCAAGAACGAAATGTCGAATTTTTGAAGCGGCAATGAGCGGACGGCGTTGGAGCGCTAAAAGAAACTATTTTCTAAAGTTTAGTCAACTTTGGTCTTGGTTTGGGCCCGTATGCTAGCAATCCACGTATGTCCCCAAAAGGAATCAGCACCCTAAGTAATTTTTGGCAAAAGATAATATTACTACTAACTTGTATGATTTTTGAGCAACGAAAACACCAAAAAATCATAAAATCAGCTCACCCCAACTTAAAAGTTTCCCCTAAACCGGCACAACAAACACTATCATACGTATACAATTAATTTAGTTAGTGTATGCATTAAAATCACTCACTACCAAATGTTGCACAGAGAAACAATCCGCCCATTTTCTTGTTGTCACTTTCTGCACAAAGAGAAAACTATGCTCTGCACGCTACTGACTGCCCCCTTCTCCGCCTTCATCAAGAAGACCAAAGTGTTAGTGTCATTCTTGAAATTTCATAAAGTAGCAATACCTGGCATGTCGTCCCCCGACCGTGGAGGAAGGATGAGAAGATGAGGTCGGATTATGAAAACCGGAGGAGGTTGAGGTTCGATTGCGACCAGTGATCAGTCGGTACTGAATCTGATGCACGTTCGCCTTCATGTGTTTCAGGTTGTTCTTCTGAAAAAAAGACAAAAAATACGAAAACAAAAAAGCAAAAACTGTAATACAGTTACTGTAATACTGTAATACAGTTAGTACGTATATACATAAAAAATAAAGCGAATCAAAAAGCCCCCTTTCATGCACCCTGTTGGCTAATTTGTTTTTATGAAACTTACTTCATCAAAGTTCCCCATAATTCTTTCTATCGGTAAAATTTTATGGCAGAAGAATGATGCGTAGGAATAAAAAGGATCAAAACTGGTCCAGTTAATTAATTAATGCATACTTGGCATCCTGCCCACTCCGTGATATCAAAAACAGCACCGTCCATACATGCATAGTAGTACCAGAGCAAACCGAAACAGTGACTTTCTGACCAGATGTCTCCCTAAAACCACCGCAAGAAACGAAACTACGTGGAATCGTCACGATACATGAACTTCTCCACAAATTGTAAAATTTTAAAATAGAAACAAAATGTGTTGCCAAGCAAAGGAGTGCAACACTTGGTTGCTACTCACTAATTTGGAAGTATGCTTACCTTGGGATATTCGAAGAAGAAAGAAATACAACAGACTGCCAGCAGCAGCATAGGAAATAAAAATATACCCACTATTGACTTTATAAAAATATTTTTCCCAAATTTTATAGAAAATTGCAAGAAAAATGTGCTTAAGCTTACTTCTCTAACACAGTGATAGTCTTTACATCGTTTACAAAATCGAGCTTCATAGAGGGGTCTTTTGGTACGGTATCGGCGATGCTTTCGTCCGCAATCACAGTGCATACTATTTAGTGCCTAAAGCAATACACAACAAACTACGTATCTGTCCGGGTTTATACAGTATAGTCAGGGGGGAACAACGACTTTCGAAATAATGTTATTACTCGCTATAGACTGTAGCCTGGGGTTTTTTTACTGGGGGGGGGCGGGGGGGGGGGGGGGGGGGTGCGGCCCCCCCCCCACTTTTATGGGCATCCCCCCCACTCACCCTAAAGTGCCCAGCAATTGCCAAATTTTTAGGATTTTTGGTCAAAATTTTCAAAAATTTTCCGACTTCGCCGGCATTTTTTGGTCGAAAATCGTCTATTTTGGTGCCAAAACGTAATTTTTGTGCACTTTTATGCTTGGTTACAGCTGCATATGTAGAAAACAGGCTTTTTATACTGTATTTTTGGCATTTTTAGCTCATTTTATCCCCCCACTTTTGGACCTCCCCCCCACTAGTGGGGGGCGTCCCCCCCCCACTTATTTTTGCCTAAAAAACCCTAGGTAGCTAGCCAGACGCTTTATATACCAACATGTAGGGCTTGGCCTGTACTTTCTATACCACCAGTAAAACCAGCATTCGGTTGTACTTCTAGTAGGCAAGCCTCAATATAGACCATCTTTTTCCCCCACAAGTGGGGTAAAAAAAGAAGGGGGTGGGGGAAAAAGATGGCACCAAATTTCGTTCCTTTACCACCATAACAGCAGATTAATGGCATTTAAAGGCATAAAACGCAATATCTACTTCTAAAGACTCGTTGCCGGCAGCCAGGCTTCGTATTATCCATCATATAAGCCAAACTTAGTAATGGGCCAACATTGCTAGGAAATTAAGATTTTTGGTCTACAAAATCTTATTTTTTCCGGTAATTTAAAATTTAATCGCCTTTTGTGTTTACTTGCAATGATAAAACACACCATTTTGCAATATTAACCCGCAAGAAATTGAGTGTTTTGTTTATGATGGGTGGCAAAATCGCACAAGTGTTCTGGGGTCATCCATTTCGGGTGTAGTCTTTTGCATATCCACACTTGTGAAACTATCTGGAATGTCCACAGTTCATAATATCACAAAAATATTGTTTATGGACCCTAATTTTCTTGTTATCTGCATGATTTGCCCCCCTGGAAATATTTGCCAGCATTCCTCCACAGGGGCAGGTCATATGGCGCTTTTCGGCAGCGGAAGATCAATTGGGGGGTATAACAGTTCAAATGAGTAAACAATTAGTCGTTATTTTTGCTTAAATCAAAAAACGAAACTGCGGGCAAAAAAGCACACCGTTGTTTTCCCCCCTCTGGTGCAAAAAATGTGGGGGAAAAAGATGGTCACTATTTCTCAACCGTGTGACCTAGCGAAAATCCGACTAGCCCACGTTATAGAGCACATCCACAAACCCCTTCATGCACAAAATGACTCCTGTAACTATTACCAGTAAGTTGGCATAATCTTAGAAAATTTGAAAAATCCTTAGGTTTTGGACAATTTTTGGGTGTCAACTTCGGACCCATGCCACACGAAGGCTCAATCGACAGGAACGGTTATTTGTATTATGATCTTAAAGTACAAGACTTGAATTTTCATTTACACTAGATTTTGTATCTCTATCTTATGCCAGTCGAGCAGGGTGAGCCATTGTTTTCCCCCACTTTGCCGGTGATGCTTCCCCCCCCCGACTATATGTACATAAAAAGGTGTGTAAGATAGCAAGAAGTGTCCCCAATCACCAGCTTAAGGTGATGGGTTCAGGTATTTGCAGAAAGCTTTGAAAGACTGTAAATTACGCAGTTTTTGGAGTTCAACGATGATTTTTAAAGATGCCTGATCAGACTTCGAAAGAAACGTCTTCCTGAGGGCTATTTTTCTGAACTGTTTAATGCAAGCTTAAAGCTTAGTACATACCAAACATACGTACTAAATTCGATCCAATAATTCGATAAGATTATTCAATACGACAAAACAACAAACCTCTTCCATTTTCTCCTTGAGCTTAGTCAGCATATCATCAAATTCTTGCTGCAACAAAAAGCAAGAAACAGTAAATTTTGATTTACACAAAATAATACACTCAAAAAACTACCAAGACACACAAGCATAGGTTAACACGGAGGGTATGTCCAAGCCCCCCCCCAGCCCGGACAAGGTACAAGCCCTATCGCCATCAGGGACAAGGGGTAAGCAGAAATGGCCGGAAAAATTAGATTTTCGCACCAAAATTCCAAAAAATTGAATTTTTCAGGAAAATCGATCGAAATTTTGAAATTTTTCCTAACTGTTGATATTTTTGGTGCAAATTTAGTAAAAATTTCGAATTTATGTAACAGTTAATGGATATGGTACAAGCCCCCTCAAAATTTTCCAGGGACAAGCCCCCCCAGGATCTGACCCTATGTTAATGTATGCACACAAGATAAAGAACATACATAGGAACTACAATTATAGAGAACTACAAACGCACACACGAAGCTTAAAAAATAAGACAATACTTTTAGCGGTTTTTAGATAAAAAATATATTAGAAGCACTCAACTCACCATGGCTTTGGTTCGATGTATATTTTCAATATCATACTTCTGTCTCACTTCGGGAGTTCCGATCAGCTCAAAGGCACGAGCCAGTATCTTGAAGGCTTCATCGGCTCCGTATTGCTGATTCTGAAATAACAAACAAACAAACATTAAACACGTAAACAAACACTAAAAACAGTGCACAAACCATTTTTTAAATAGCAAAGATTATGCTTATGAAAATCAGCACAATACGCAACAGTCGTCCCATAACAACGCGTGCATGGGCCTTTTAGCTTCTGCCTATTCCTAGTGAGTAAAATTTAATTTATTTTCAGTATAGAAAAGTCTGATCTACAAACCGCCTTCACTCGGCTACCGGTTTCAGGTCCAAAAGGAAGTAGTTCCAGCGTAGAAGTTTCTGAACGATAAGGGTAGCTGATTAGGTCCGAAACGTCCGCGTCAGAATTCGAGAGGTTGGTCAGTAACTTTGGCCGTTAAGACGAATTTGATGGTTTGCAATAATTTATGTATCGGATGACTTGGTTCATTGTGGATTAACGAAAATATGGCATTCTTATTCAAGTCGAAGGAATGAATACTACTTTAATGTTTTGGCTAAATGAGCACAAAATATACAAATCAAATGATTTTTTCTCTTTCTAATGAAAACAGTAAACCTAACTTTGGTTCTCGGAAATTATTTTACTGCATTTTCGAAGCAATTTAATTTTCCAATCATAGCTATACAGCTACTGTCTAAGTATCAAAAATCGGCAAAACGGTCCTGAACGGAGACGTAGACGTTCTAAAGAGGGATTGCGCGGAGGGTGTTACAATGCTAAAAGTACTTATTTTGCAAAGTTTCATCAAATTTCATCCTGATTTGAATTATAGACCAATAATATGTGCCCAAAAGGAATCGCCACCTTAAATGGTGAACTTTAGGTAAATTATTAGAGATTTTTACTTTATCAGGGTGGACAAGAAAGGCTTGGCGTCTATAGTGACGACGAATGTCATCATCTGAGCAATCCGAACGCAGGCCAAGTATACTGAAATAAAAAATAATAAAAACAAAAATAATAAAAATTATGGTCAAACACATTAAGTAGTTTTTGCAATTTGATATAACAAACAACAAGAAAATTTAATCATTACTCCAACGGGTTACTGTAGTGGTCATCTTCCCAACTGGATTCTCACGTAGACTGTAGGTACTTATTAATTTGACTTAATATCAGATAACATTAGGCGCGTAGCCAGGGGGGATTCCCCCATTCTCCCCGAAATTGTGGACCCCCAGGATTTTTCCCTGCCACGTGTAAAACTCCCATTTTTCAAGTGTTTCGCACCCAAATCAGTTCCAAGTACCCTACTTGGTGTATGTTGACCATCTTCTGCATCATTTGGGTGCATGAACACGTGCTGGGACTTCAGTATTAATTTCGAAGAATGTTCTGTAAAAATTATTCCACGAAGGTCACGAAATAGAAAAATTAGTCAGCTTTTTGGGGATGCAGGCCAAATTGGCTAAGAAAAGAGGGACGACAAAAATAAATTGACAAAAGTTCAATGAAGAAACGAAATGTCTAGAAAAAGTAGAAAAAACAGAAGGCTAACCAATAGGCATCCTCTCCTTTACACATCAACAATCGATTCATGGCTTCTTCACCTAAAATAGCATACATCCACGTGCACTTATAAAATTTGGGCTTATACTAGTGTGTGAAGGTGCCCCCATAAACGACCTCCACCCCCCCCCCTAAATCAAGGGGGGGTGGGTGCCTTTTGGGTACCAAATTTTGCCTTGAAAAACTCTCAGAAGCCCAAATTTAAAAAATTTTCCGGGTCCGGAATTGTCGGAGATTTTTTACTCATTTTTGGCCCATTTAACCACTGTAAATTTGCCTACTTTTGTGGTCAATATTAACTTTTACAGTGCATTGTGCTAGATAAATAGCGCTATTTTTAGAAGTATTGGAAAAATTTTCGCTCCCCCTCCCGAAAATCACTTGCTCCTCGGACGTTTGCAATCCCCGCAAGCAAAAATCTCTAATATACGCCCAGTAAAATTATCTACATTTTTCACAGCATCGTTTTGGTACTGACAACGGTAGAACGGTCAACAACGCGGCACAGTACAACTCTTAAACACCTTATTTTTAGCGAAGTTCACCTTTTCCGTTAACTTCGCGAAAGGTAGCGATTGTGGAGCTTGGCGAACTTCGCGAGGATTTTTCACAGAAAACTTGCCTTTGCAGAAATTTAGTTAGCTTCATATGAATTCCGCGTAAATTCATTTTTTCGCGAAATGTCAAGGGGAAATTCACTAAATTTGACAAAACTTTCGTTCACGGAAAAGTGAACTTTGAGAAGTAAACTATCAGGTCAGTTGGACATCCGTAAGTAATTTATTTACTTCTCACTAATGTTGTGAATGATCTGTGTTTACAGTGACCTGGACAATACGCATGTACTTAAATAACTGTTGTCCGTATTATTTATGCATTACTATGTTTTTAACTCATGACATAATGTTGTCCACATGCACTGTATGCATTTTTTAGTCAGTGCACTGTATGCATTTTTTAGTCAGTCGTTGCAAAAAATAACGTTTTTAAACAGCTGTACAATAGCAACGATTCAAAACTGAAGCATAGAAAATTAATTTTACTGAGACTGCAAAGAAAAGCGCCTGTCAAAAATTAGGCCTCGGGGATTTTGCTCAAATTCGGTTTACCAGCAGCCCTTCCCCCTACATTTCTGGTTTTCTCTAGGCCAAAAAGTGGAGAGATCCAAAGTGGACTAAAATTGCCAAAAATGCAGAAAACTGCTACATCTACATACTGCTATAACTATGCTAAAAAGTGCTCAAAAATTGAGTTTTAGTACCAAAAGAGACGATTTGTGATCAAATAGTTTCGGCGAAGCCGGAAAAATCTTGAAACCTTTGACCAAAAATTCCTTAAAATTTGGCATTTTCTGGGCACCGTACATATATCCAGTTTTTCTCCAGGAAAAAGAAGCTTACATAAATTATACAAGTAACAAAAATGCTCCGCACAAAAGAGGATAATATGTGTGTGTTGGCTGTATCGTATATATATCCTTCAAATATCCTTTAAATATATAATAAATATAAATAGGTATATCATTAAATTCCGATTGAAGAAGTAAAGACAAAAGTTTCGTAGGCACGTGACGTTATTTGGCACAGCAAATATTGGTGGATGGTTCCATGTCAAAAGTTGCTCAGTTCAGTTAGGGCTTTCATTTGATACCAAATTTGACCACTTTTGAAAAATTTTATTTTTGACCCAAAATCGCTTAAGTCCCCACCCCACCCCACCACAGCACTCTACAGCCACTTTGGGTACGCAGTTCTATGACAAAAGTTGCTCAGCTCACTTAGGGCTTTCATTTGATACCAAGTTTGACCACTTTTGAAAAATTTTAGTTTTGACCCAAAATCGCCAAGTACCCACCCCACCCCACGACAGCACTCTACAGCCACTTTGGGTTCGCAGTTCTACGACAAAAGTTGCTCAGCTCACTTAGAGCTTTCATTTGATACCAAATTTGACCACTTTTGAAAAATTTTATTTTTGACCCAAAATAGCCTAAGTCCCCACCCCACCCCACCACAGCACTCTACAGCCACTTTGGGTACGCAGTTCTATGACAAAAGTTGCTCAGCTCACTTAGAGCTTTCATTTGATACCAAATTTGACCACTTTTGAAAAATTTTATTTTTGACCCAAAATAGCCTAAGTCCCCACCATGGGCGTATCCAGGGGGAGGTTTTGGGGGTTGAAACCCCCTCCTTTTGGGTTAACTTTTATGAATACTCCATTACAAAAAGTGCAAATTTTTGTCAAAACCCCCCTCCTTTTCAGTAAATTTTAGTTAAAACCCCCTCCTTTTCAAAACCCTGGATACGCCCCTGGTCCCCACCCCACCCCACCACAGCACTCTACAGCCACTTTGGGTAAGCAGTTCTATGACAAAAGTTGCTCTGCTCACTTAGGGCTTTCATTTGATATCAAATCTTACCACTTTTGAAAAATTTTATTTTTGACCCAAAATCGCCTAAGTCCCCACCCCACCCCACCACAGCACTCTACAGCCACTTTGAGCATGCAGTTCTATGACAAAAGTTGCTCAGCTCACTTAGGGCTTTTATTTGCTATCAAATTTGACCACTTTTGAAAAATTTCATTTTTGACCGAAAATCGAGTCCCCCACCCCACCCCACCCCACCACAGCACTCTACAGCCACTTTGGGTAAGCAGTTCTATGACAAAAGTTGCTCTGCTCACTTAGGGCTTTCATTTGATATCAAATCTTACCACTTTTGAAAAATTTTATTTTTGACCCAAAATCGCCTAAGTCCCCACCCCACCCCACCACAGCACTCTACAGCCACTTTGGGTACGCAGTTCTATGACAAAAGTTGCTCAGCTCACTTAGGGCTTTCATTTGATACCAAATTTGACCACTTTTGAAAAACTTTATTTTCGACCATTTGACCCTCCCACCCGACTGACCCGTCAAACGGCAGAGTAGAACCAGTCCAGCAATATATGCAAGTCGGACGGCAAAACGGATACCGGGAATGAGCTGGGCACACCAGAAAACCCCTGTAGACAAAGTTTTGAGAGGCCAGGTAGAGCCTACTATGGACCTCCAGGAAGTGGTTTTCGATTTGACCCTCCCGACGGCAAAGTGGAACCAGCCCAGCAAAATAGGTACGTCGGACGGCAAAAACGATGCCGGGAATGAGCTGGGCGCAACAGAAAACACCTATACACAAAGTTTTGAGAGGCCAGGTCGAGCCTACTATGGACCTGCAGGAAGCGGTTTCCGACTTGACCCTCCCGACGGCAAAGTGGAACCAGTCCAGCAAGATGGGTGA
This sequence comes from Trissonchulus latispiculum, assembly GCA_030248195.1. NCBI lineage: Eukaryota > Metazoa > Nematoda > Enoplea > Enoplida > Ironidae > Trissonchulus > Trissonchulus latispiculum. The sequence continues at coordinate 40,602 of JASAND010027228.1, forward strand.
GTCTGACGGTACAACTGACTGCGGGAATCGATTCTCCGTGCCAGAAAACCATTGTATGGAAGATTTGAGCTTTCAAAGTTAAATAGATAGCGAGAAATTTCGATTTTTCATTTTTCGAATTTTCGCCATTTTTGACGGGCCACTGTGGTCGCTAGGGAAGTGATAGAGAAACGCAACCTGGACCGTTAGTTAGTTCAATATATGTAATTTCTGAATATAAAAAGAAATCAGCTCCAGCTCGTAATGCTCGACCTGAGCGACGACCACAAAAATGGTCACTTTTCGCTATGAGCCGACTTTGCGGCGCCACTGCGGCGCTGTGGCGCAGCTGCGGCGCAAAAAAAGTTGTGATTCTTAAATTCTTTAGAGGGTACTACTAGACCCCATAGCCCTTTAGGTTGGCCCACCGCTGCAGATCACGTGAAAGCGGCGAACATTATGTACAATACAACCATCAAATAGGAGAAACCGGAAAAAAAAAACATCGCCGCCATAACCGGTCCGGGGCGCAACTTTTTAACGGTAAGTGATACGGGGCTGAAACTTCACAGACATACTAAACTCGATGTGCTCTACAATTTGCGCATGAAATCTGCGCAGGATCTGCGCAGGATTTTGCGCAGCTTCTGCGCAGCTTATTTTACACTGTCTCCAGCCACTTTTCACACATATTATAGGGGTCGCTGCCGCGACCCCTATGATAAATTAAATATTAATTAAATTAAAATAAATCACTCTATACAGCTGGATGCCACGTACGTGCATCTGTAATAGCAAAAAGACAGCAAACATTATTTAGGCCGAATAATCTAACCAGTTTCCGGCAGTTCAATGTTCTCATCCAATCCGAGGCCGCTGGATTTCCCGGGATACTGAGCCGGATTTCGTCTAAACCGAAATCGGAGCTGCAATAGCCAGTTCCATAGGCCACGAAATTTCCCCATCAGAATGTAGTGAGATCGAACAGCCCAGACATGAATCTGTTCATAGTACCGTTTTAATCTACAACAACAGCAGCAACAAGATGAACAAAAACTCAGTCCAAAAAACTTCTAAAAATTCACCGCTTAAAAGACAAGAGTTGAATAATTTAATGAACAATTATAGTTACAATTGATTACTATGTGTTGTAGGAAAATTACACATAAGAATCAGGTCGCCCCCCTCCAAAGGAATCGGGCTCTCCACCAGAACCAGAATCCAAAAGTGCACGGAGAATACTTTTGAGAATAAATTTTGAAAATTTCTACAGCTTCGCTAGATTGTTAGGTCATTTTACCACATCTTCTGGAAATTCTAAGCTTAAACTTAAGTTAATTAATGATTCTTCAATGTTCAGCTCAGCAGTAAAACATAGCTGTATTTTAAACATAGTCGAAGAAAATTTTGAACCCCCAAAAACGGCGCCCTCCTACCTGGAGGTGACCCGCCCCAAGACCTGGGCTTATTCTACTGGGGGCGGGGGCAGGGGGGCCCCCCCATAACACCCTTCCCCCCAAAAATCGTTCCCCCCCCCAAAAATTGCCCCCACCCCAAAAAAGTGGGTGCCCCTTTTGGTACCAACTTTTGCCCTGAAAAAATCGCTCAGAAGGCCAAATTTTCAAAAATTTTCCGGCTTCGCCGGAGATTTTTAGTCAATTTTTGCCTATTTAAGCTCTAAATCCGCTTATTTTTGGCGATTACTATAAAAATAGTGCGATTTTTAGCATGTTTTTAGAAAAATTTTGAAAAATTTTCGCCCCCCCCAAAATGACTCGCCCCCGAGGGCCCCCCCCAAGAAAAAATCCCTAGAATAAGCCCAGCAAGACTTTTCCTCCACCCAGAAAATGTTGCCCCAGGAAAAAGACACATGAGTGACAATAACTTTGAAAAGCAAACTCTTACAGATGAGCTCCAATTTCAAAAAGCTGATTTCCAATGTCCGCCACCAATCGTACCAGCCAGAGCGCCCCCAACTTAAACCAGGTAAGCAAGGTTCCCAAATAAATCTCTAAAAAACAATAAACAAACACATGTTATAATACAGTGTGAGTGTGTGGCACTTTCTACCTAAGGGAAATAAAAAACGTAGCTAAACTCTTTGTGAAAAACTAACTCATTTCAATCTGCAAAACGGCTACATAGGTACACACAATTTAATTTTGCTCTGTTTATGCACAGCGATATTGAAGCCGACAGTTTTTGAAAGCCTTGTCATGTCTCAGTACTACATATATCTTGTTACCCATAAACTGCAGCACTCGATCACTGAGAATGCCCTGGCGTGATTCAGATCCATCCATCCAGTCACGACGGCGTCTGCCTCCCTTTCTACCCCCGGCAGGACCCCCCAGGACTGCCGTGCGACCACCCTTATCCGGATCCGCAAATCCACCCTTTCCAGACGTCCGGGAGCCTGATCCTGACCTCCGGCCGACCAGATCAGGATTGGATCGCAGCTCCTCCCCCGCCATGGAGCCACTCAGTTCATCCTCCCCATCCAAATCGGAGCCATCGCCTCCCATTTCCGCTTCCGGCGGCGGACTATAGAGGTCATTGTTGATGTAGGCCGTTTCTCGGGTCACGGAGCGCGATCGAAATCCCGCCTTATTATTCAGGAGGGGTTCTTCCTGGTCTTGGCTCAGCAGACGGCCCGACGATTTGACGGTGGACTTTTCCCGCAGCTCATTCTTGCTCCGTTTCCGGCCGGAGCCAGTGGCGCCTCCGCCGTCCCGGCTCAGGACAGCGAAACGGGAGGTGGAATCGCTCAGGCAGTGCTCCAACGGTTGCTTTAGCAGGCGAGTGGAGTTGCTGGAAGGGACAGCGGTTTTCCCGCCCAGCTCTTCCTGACCACCTCCGATGCCTTTTGATGGTTTTGACTGGGATTTTCGATCCGGCCCACCTGTACCGTTGGACTCATTCCGTCGACCCAGATTGGACAGCTTAATCTTCTGCGAGGAACCGGCTGACGGATTACCACCACTGCCATTCGTGCCACCAGTGGTTACATCCGTTTTGGAGCTTTTACGTCGAGCAGCCACCGGACGGAAAAAGTCGAACACACTCTGATGTGAGCGAGCCCCACCGCCCCTACTAGTCGACTCAGACTGACGTTGATTGGACGTCGACACCGACGTCTGAGACGACCCACGTGACCGACTGCCGTCACCATTTCCGGTGGCAGCCGCAGCTGGACCCACAGTTCCGGAACTGATTCCGGTTCCGGGTCCGGTCCCAGTTGTGACGGATTTCTGGAAAACATTTCCACCATCCTTGGCCATCTTCTCCGCCGCACCGTCCTTGGAAATCAGACTCATGAGTCGTTCCTCAATGAACACCACATCCTGATCGCCTAGGACCTCATCCGTTTTCCCGGGGGATGCTACTCCAGAGCCGGTCCCAGAAGGCAAGGCGCCGCTATCCCCGCCCAGAGCAGCGCCTCCGCCCAGTGACTCCTCAAATGTGTCCAGGCCGTAGCGTGAGGACCGACTGCTGTCCGAGGAGCTCTGACGTTTGGAAGACGACGAGAGAGCACCGGCTCGACCGCCAGAACTGGTCCGCCGGCTCCCACCACCTACCAGTGGAGAGTCTGCGGAGGATGATTCCATCCCGGCCGTAGTTGTGCCTCCACCTAAAAGAAGAAGAAAACGCTAATCCATCTACATTTACGCACGTAAGCAAAAATGCACACGCAAAATAAACATCAACAACAATGACAGACAATTCATTCAGGCTATTCAAACAAAATGATTAATCGCTGGGAGCCGCTGCTTGCAGGTCAAATTGATTTTTCTGATTGACGGACAATTTCAGATGTAAAAAATATAAAAGGCAACTAAGAGCAAGTTTTTACATGCATACCTGGGTGCTGTGCAGTCCAGGCGGCTGATTTAGGCAAGGGCGGCTTAAGGGCCACATCCCGGTAGGACTTGGACAGCATCTGTGGCGAAGAGGACGAGCTGGAGAAGCCGCCACCGCCGGCGCCAATGCTTTCTGCATCTCGACTCAGACCACGGCGTGAGCCGACAGCCGACACCGAGTTCGCTAGCAGACTTCTCGGCGCCTGTTGCTTCGGCTGCTGACCGGCAGTTGGGCCAGCAGCAGCCGTTCTGGCATCGCCCAGCGCAACCGGGGAGCCGAACGGATTGTAGTGGCGGCCACTGTCCGGCGACTCTCCCGTCAGGTTCCAGGCCGCTCCGCCACTGGCAGCCGACTCTATGTCGTCAGTGAGCGACATGGTCTGGGCTCGACTATGATGCTGATGCTGAGCTAACGAGCCTGTGGTCCTGGGATCGTTTCCACAACCTCCGGACACCTGATGGACTGCGTGCAGCAACAGATGCTGCTGATGGTGGTGCTGTGGTGGCTGTTGGTGCTGCAGTTGGCTGACATCCAACAGCTGATTGACAACACTCCATGATTCCTTGCTGACAAATACTGGAGCGTTCGGATTGAGATACCTGAAACATACGTACAACGAATGTGTAATTTATGAGTACACAAGAACAAAAAGTGCTCCTTCGTCGCATGTAAAATACATATGAGTTCCGTAGGGAGGTTGTAAATTAAGGAAAACAAGTTGCAACCGCTTAACATATGAGCCTGTCCTACAACGAGGCTCATATTGGCGTATGTCATAATACGAATAATTTGCAGATATGTATTTTACTTTTATATAAATACATATATACTGCATAAAGCTTTTCATTACAAATTATCCTTCATATAATGTTGATCAGTCATTATAGTGTGCATATGCTCAATACGGTACGCCATGAGGCGCTCTGACTCACAGCCAAGCGGGAACGCATTCTGCGTGTGTATAATGTGAAAGTGTTTCGAGAATGCATTAGAGGTGTGCCATAGTGTTTCAGGAAACATCAGGTTGCATATACAGTTCAGCTTGAGCAGTCGCAGTTCACTTCAGTCCATTTCTTCTGGGCCACAACGTCTACTCATTTTTCCGTAGTGAGGATGAAGCTGAGGTTCTTTAATGAGGCTTTAATGTGGAATGCACTGTGACGCCAATATGAGCCTCGTTGTAGGACAGGCTCATATGTTAAGCGGTTGCAACTTGTTTTCCTTAATTTACAACCTCCCTACGGAACTCATATGTATTTTACAGGCTAGTTTTTGCTTATGTACAACCTGCCTACGAAGACTCATATGTATTTTACATGCGACGAAGGAGCACTTTTTGTTCTTGTTTTCTATTATTTTATATATGTATGCTCCTGAAGGTATGTATAGATATCTTTCAACAGTAGCAAGCAAGCCAACCACAGCACTGCACAACCACTTTGAGCATGCAGTTCTATGACAAAAGTTGCTCAGCTCGCTTAGGGCTTTCATTTGGTACCAAATTTGACCACTTTTGAAAAATTTCATTTTTGACCCCATGACCTCCCACCGACCTGACCCTCCAGATGGCAAAGTGGAACCAGCACAGCAAGATGGGTGGGTCAGACGGCAAAACGGATGCCAGGAATAAGCTGGGCGCACCAGAAAACCCCTATAGACAATGTTTTGAGAGGCTATGTACAGTCCTATATGATGTTCCCGGAAGTCGGTACCGACCGGACCCTCCAGACGGCAAAGTGGAACCAGCACAGCAAGATGGGTGGGTCAGACGGCAAAACGGACACCGGGAATGAGCTGGGCGCACCAGAAAACCCCTATAGACAAAGTTTGGAGAGGCTTTGTAAAGCCTACTATGGACCTCCGGGAAGCGATTACCGACCTGACCCCTCAGACGGTCAAGTGGAACCAACCCAGCAACTTGGGTTACTCGGGCAGCAAAACTGATAGCGGGAATCGATTCTCCGTCCCAGAAAACCTTTGTATGCAAAATTTGAGCCACCCATGTAGCAAAATAAGCGAAAAATTTAAGATCAAAGTTCAACCCAAAATTCACCAACTTTGGCCGGCCAGTACCGAAAAATTACGCACGGAGACGGAAAATCATATAGCATTTGAACGACCCCGATATGTGTACTGTTTAACCATATAGTCAGTATTACCCCATATATAGCCCAATCTGACTTATTAACTGGGTTTACTTTACTGGGGGGGGGGGCGGGGGGGGCCCCCCCTCCACTTTTCGGGTTCCCCCCACTCGACCTCTTCCCCCCCCCCACTCCGCCCCACCCCCACTTTTTTTGGGCTTCCCCCCCCCACTCACCCTAAGGTGCCCCGCAAATGCCAAATTTTTAGGATTTATGGACAAACTATCCAAAAACTTTCCGGCTGCGCCGGACATTTTTGGTCACTAATCGTCTTTATGGGTGCTAAACCTCACAGTTTGAGCACTTTTAAGCTTAGCTATAGCAGTATATGTAGAAAACAGGCTTTTTATACGGTATTTTTGGCTTTTTTAGCCCATTTTATCCCCCCCACTTTTCGACCTCCCCCCCACTAGTGGGGGGGGGGGGGGCTCCCCCCCCACTTTTTTTCGCCTAAAGTAAACCCAGATTAAGGCGCCTTTGAAGCATACTTTTTGGCCATTTTAGCGTTTTGGCCGACTTTGGCCCCCAGCCAAAAATTTTTTCCGGCTCCGGGAGGCATAAAAACTAGCTTATTTTCTTATTTTTGATTTGTACTACAAGAATATATATGGGTTTCATAGGCAAAAATTTTTCTATCTGTAGTTATTCAAGCTACAAAACCCCCTTATGAGACATCAAAAGCGAGAAACCGGAAAAAAAACATCACTCTCGTAAGCGATTTTTGGCATAACTTTTTAACGGAAAGTGGTACGGGGATGAAACTTCGCACACATACTAAACTCGACACGTACAATTTTTTGCGCACATAATCTGCGCAGGATCTGCGCAGGAATCTGCGCAGCCTTGTTTTACACGGTCATTCGACCATTTTCACTCATATTATAGGGGTCGCTACCGCGACCCCTATGATAATGATAACGAGTGTGACAGCTGGCAAACTCTCTGTTATAGATGAGCTCGCGAGCAACGCCCTGCACGCTGAATCTTCGCTCATTTGTAGGCCTATTGGACGCCACACTAGTCTGGGCTTATTCTAGGGAATTTGTCTTGGGGGGGCTCTTTGGGGGGGCCCCTCGGGGTGCGAGTCATTCTTGGGGGGGGGGGCAAAAATGTTTCAAAATTTTCCTAAAAACATGCTAAAATAGTGCTATTTTTATAGTAATCGGTAAAAAGTTCATAAGTTCAAAGTATATAAATCCGACACAGCAAGTTTGGGTGGGTGGTTCTATGGCGAAAGTTGTTCAGTTCGATGCGGGCCTTCATTTGACTCGAAATTTGACCACTTTTGAAAATTTTAATTTTTGACCCAAAATCGCCTAAGTCCCCACCCCACCCCACCACAGGCCTCACAGCCACTTTAGGTACGCACTTCTATGACAAAAGTTGCTCAGTTCGATGCGGGCTTTCATTTGGTACCAAATTTGACCACTTTTGAAAATTTTAATTTTTGACCCAAAATCGCCTAAGTCCCCACCCCACCCCACCACAGCACTCTACAACCACTTTGAGCATGCAATTCTATGACAAAAGTTGTTCAGCTCACTTAGGGCTTTCATTTGGTACCAAATTTGACCACTTTTGAAAAATTTTATTTTTGACCACTTGACCCCCTACCCGATTTACCCTTCAAACGGCAAAGTGGAGCCAGTCCAGCAAAATGGGTGGGTCGGACGGCAAAACGGACTCCGGGAATGAGCTGGGCGCACCAGAAAACCTCTATAGACAAAGTTTTGAGAGGCCATGCACAGTCCTATATGGTGTTCTTGTAAGTCGGTACCGACTTGACCCTCCCGACAGCAAAGTAGAACCAGCCCAGCAAAATGGGTGGGTCGGACGGCAAAACGGACACCGGAAATGAGCTGGGCGCACCAGAAAACCCCTATGGACAAAGTTTTGAGAGGCTATGCACAGTCCTATATGGTGTTCTTGGAAGTCGGTACCGACTTGACCCTCCCGACAGCAAAGTGGAACCAACCCAGCAATATGGGTGGGTCCGACGGCAAAACTGCTTACGGGAATCAATTCGCCGTGCCAGAAAACCTTTGTATGAAAGAATTGAGTTTTCTAAGTTGAATACACAGCGAGAAATTTCGATTTTTCATTTTTCGAATTTTCACCATTTTTGACCGGCCACTGTGGTCGCATGGGAAGTGATAGAGAAACGAGACTTAGCTATTTAGTTAGTTCAATATACGTAGTTTCTGAATATAAAAAGAAATCGGCTCCAGCTCTTAACGTTCGAGCTGCGCAGCGACCACAAAAATGGTCACTTTTCGCTCTGAGCCGACTGTGCGGCGCCGCTGCGGCGCTGTGGCGCACCTGCGGCGCAAAAAAAGTAGCGATTCTTAAATGGCGCATGGGGTACTACCAGACCCTATACCCCTTTAGGTCCGGCCTCCGCTGCAGATTACGTGAAAGAGGCGGAAAGTCAGGACAATACGACCATTAAATAGGAGAAACCGGAAAAAAAACATCGCCGCCATAACCGGTCCGGGGCGCAACTTTTTAACGGAAAGTGATACGGGGCTGAAACTTCGCACACATACTAAACTCGATGTGCTCTACAATTTGCGCATAAAATCTGCGCAGGATCTGCGCAGGATTTTGCGCAGCCTCTGCGCAGCTTATTTTACGGTGTCTCCAGGGACTTTTGACACATACGTATTAAAGGGGTCGCTACCGCGACCCCTATGAAAAGCAAATTTATAGCTACTTTAATTTCGCTCGCATTAAGTGTTTTACCTTAACGTTAATGTTAGACCAGATCCCGCCATAGCACTGTATTTTTTGTTTTTTTATTGTTTTCGCACTTTTTTAAAAAACACACAAAATTTTAAAAACACTTTTCACCTGCAGAAGGCAATTTTTAGTTATTTTTAGAATAATTTTAAGTGTTTTTCCGAAAAAAGTTTGCGCATTCGGCGAAAAAAGTTTGCGCATTCGGCGCAAAGATATCGTCTATCATTATATATATTTTACTTCTGTTTTTGTCGTATTAACATGGTTGAACATAGCATAGCAAAGCCTTCATTGCCATTAGAGACTGTATAATCAATGAAATTACGTTTCAAAATTCTGTATAATATGAATGGCAATAATAAAATTTACTGTCGAAAAGTTTATACACGCTCTTAAGGTTTTGTGACCAAATTTTTGCAAAAAAGTCTCAACGTCTGGGGGGCTTCGCCCCCCGCAGACTCCCGCTATAGCGCAAAAAGATGTCATCGGCCCAGACATTTAATGTTCAGTGCATTAAAACATTGTTTATAAAAATTAAGAAAGCAACATAATATGTTGTATGTATGCTTTCTTTTCTTCTGCAAAAAGCGAAAAGTGCTAGATATACGTGTATAGTTATAAATGCTGTAAAAACAGTTAAAAACGTTTTCATATTGCGAAAAGTGATTTCAGGGAAAACACATCATTTTTTAAAAAAAACACATTTTCATAAAAAACACACTAAAAAGCACAGGTGAAATTTTGAAAAAATACCCTGCCCCATAGCTTTTGGCCTATTCTCCCCCACTTTCCAACTCCACCTTTTCACTTAAAAACAACCACGTAAGCCCAAATATATACGATACGATATATACAGACACACTTTTTGATAAATAAAATCATCAAAACCCTTTATCTGGGTTTTCTATAGCGGGGGTTTCTCACTTTTTGGGTTCCTCCACACATTATAAGAGATAAACTTAAAATGTCAAATTTTGAGGATATTGGTACGTAACAATTTTCAAAAGAATTTAAACAGCAGAAAACTATTTAGCATTTTCGGGTCATTTGATTTCCCCCACACTAGAGGAGAGCTCCAGCCCCCCCCCTTTTTGGCTTAGAAAAAAACCCAGTATATCACAGATATCAAGCCTCCAAAATTTACAAACCCTTTAAATGATGATGCTTCGTGCAGGGATGACCTGGCATTGGCCGGCTGGTGACCTCCAGCTGGTCCAACCCTGGACGGAGGTGATCCCCCCGGTTCCCGCATAGACAAGTCCCGGTGGAGCCGAGGGCAGGCTGTCAGGGTTGGATGGAGGTCCCTCCTCGATCCAATGTTCCCGGAGAGGCAATTCAGAAGACCGCTTCCAAGCAAACCGTGAGACTCATCACTGCTTTCCTCTGAGTAGATCCACCTGGCGGTCCGATGTTTTCTGACATCAGAATCTGTTGCACGTACCCAGAAATATTTCTATAGACCACTCTGTTAACTATATATAATCTATAAATAAATATATACTACCAAGAGTACATAATAACTAAGAGTGTGACAAGCGTCACACTCATGAGTTATTAAAACCGGAGACATGATCTGCACGATAACGGCTGACCCCCTTCACAAATTAGAACCAAGTGACCCCTCCCACAAATGAGTACATAGTATACATTTGTGTATGCTCACTCGCTTGTATGTTTGTGTTGAAGCCAAAACGTTCTATCAGCAACTGGCCACTTTCGAGCTTCAACACACAAACATAGGGGGAGCCCTCCCCACCCCAAATCGCCGTTACACCTATCTTAATATTGGAAAAATCTCGGGGGGTAAATCTTGGAAGGTTGGTGGACTGGTGGTCGACCCAAGAAATGTGATGGGGCCAGGCCAACCCCTCCCCATCTCCTGTCGCGGTGCCCAGCCACGGCCACGACGAGAAGAAAATGGTATTCGGGTAGGGGGTCAAGTGGTCAAAAATAAAATTTTTCAAAATTGGTCAAATTTGGTACCAAATGGAAAGCCCTAAGTGAGCTGAACAACATTTGTCATAGAGTTGCATGCTCAAAGTGGTTGTAGAGTGCTGTGGTGGGGTAGGAGTGGGGACTTAGGCGATTTTGGGTCAAAAATTAAGAATTTTTTAAAAAGTGGTCAAGTACGGTACCAAATGAAAGCCCGCATCGAACTGAGCAACTTTTGTCATAGAAGTGCGTACCTAAAGTGGCTGTAAGGGCCTGTGGTGGGGTGGGGTGGGGACTTAGGCGATTTTGGGTCAAAAATTAAAATTTTCAAAAGTGGTCAAATTTCGAAGTCAAATGAAGGCCCGCATCGAACTGAACAACTTTCGCCATAGAACCACCCACCCAAACTGTATGTCGGATTTATATACTTTGAACTGTAGTTTGCCATTGCCGTACAATTGGTTAAGGCGTTCGACTTCGAGATCGATAGTCCGAGGTTCGAATCCACTGCCACAAAGCTTTCACAAATCCCCTTGAGCAAGGGACTAAGCACATATCGGTTCGCCGTGAGCTCTAGCCAACCCAGCTATCCATCCTTAATTGGTCAGTAAATAGGTACCACTATTGTGGGAAGGTAACAGAGTCCGTGTAGGGCTTAAAGCCTTGAAGGGCGGCCCCTTCCACGGATGTAGTCATCATTTGAGGTAGCCTCCTGGCTCTACGGCTGTGTATCCCGGGGATGACACCAGCACCCCTTGTCCCTGAGCGGGGATGGAGATATTCTCGG